>PVJS01054077.1:0-13052 GCA_004027185.1 Glis glis
ACCGCAAAAAAAAAAAAAAAAAGAATGCAAACAATAATAAATGCTGGCGAGGGTATGGGGAAGTAGGAATCCTGTACACCGTTGTGAGATTACAAATGAGTACAGCCACCCCTCTCTGGAGCCTAAGCTCTGTGTCCTATGCCATTTTTCACCCAGGGTAAGCAGCCTGTCCCAGAAGCCTTTCTGTGGAACAGAAGCCTGCTCTCTTCCTTTATCCTGGCTTTCCGCACCTGCTGTCTTCACTTCTCCAAATAAACCTCCTGGATTCCCCACCTGTGCTGTTTTGCATGAAGGCTTTCCACGCACAGACGCAAGAGTTGAGGTGCTGGGGAATACAGGTGGTGCACACCTGGAATCCCAGTACCTGGGAGGCTGAGGCAGAAGGAGTACAAGTTTGAGGACAGCCTTAGCAACTTAGTGATATTCTCAGCCATCTAATGAGACCCTGTTTCAAAACAAGAAATAAAAAGAGAAAAATAAAGATCTGGGAGTGTAGCTGTGAGGTAGCATACCCCTAAATTCAATCCCTGGTACCACCAAAAAAAAAAAATCTTCCACCTTTTAACATATATGCAACACACGTTTATTTAGTGGATAGCCTTTCAAATTGCCTACCATCCCAGCTAAACATTTAACCAAGTAGAAACATAGGCCTGAAAGCTCAACTGAAAGGAAATATTTCCTTTAGGAATTTCTTTACAAAACTTCATTCTTTTGAGTTTTCTTTTAAGCAGATTTGGCCACACATTACTAATCAATATGACTAGAAGATTCCCATTTATTTTAAGGAAGCAGCATTTGGGATAATGAAAGGGAAACATAGTTTAGAAGATCATACACCCCACGCCTTTCTTCGCAGGTGACTATTCCACTTGAATGCTCTCTTGTTCTAGAAAGAACTTTCAGAGGCAAGTTTTGCACACAAAAGGGAATCTCAGCACTACTGACAATGTGCTATTATATGACTGGTATTTTGAAATGTCCAGAAAATAACAATACCTCTCATTCTTTCCATTCACCCTAACCATTAAAATCTCTTTTATGTTCAAAAGAATTGTGAGGTTTAAAGAAGGTCAGTGCAGCAGATCAGGCGATTGATGGCAACACTTCTCAAACTGTCACCTTATGAGCTCCGTGACAGCAAAGTTCAGTGTGTGTCAAAATTATCAGAAGTGTTATCAGAGTTACTGAGCCAGTGTATCAGTGCAGAGCAGGAGTTGAGGGAAATAGAAAAAATGTCATTTCACTTGCAGTACACGAAGGTAAGGTGCATGCTAACAAGAATGTATTGAAAGATTGGCTTCCCACTTTTTAAAATAAAAGGTGGCTGCTGGGCATGGTGGTGCACATCTGTAATCCCAGTACTTGGGAGGCTGAGACAGGAGGATCGCAGGTTTGAGGATAGTCTCAGCAATGTAGTGAGACTCTCAACAACCTAGCAAGACCCTGTTTCAAAACAGAAAAGAGAAAAGGCTGGGGGTGTAGCTTGGAGGTAGAATGCCTCTGAGTTCAATCCCCAGTAACACACACACACACAGACACACAGACACACACACAGACACACAGACACACAAAGGTGGCTTTATAAACTGTTCCTATATTTGTTTGAAAGAAAATTATTGAACTGTTTCCTTCGACAAACTTCCCCCCCCAGCTCTCTCTCTTTATCCCCTTTCACTATTTTATTGAAATCTCTCCTAATTTATCTAAAGTCTCTTTTGTTTCCCAACTTTTCTTTCACTTCCAAATATGAGAGAAAACATATAACCCTTCACTTTCTGAGACTGTCTAATCTCACTTAGCATAATATTCTCTAGTTCTATCCATTTTCCTGCAAATGACATAATTTTGTTCTTCCTTATGGCTGAGTAAAGTTCCGTTTTATGAATATACCACAGTTTCATTATCCATTCATCTGTTGACGGACACGTAGGCTGGTTCCATAATTTGACTATTGTGAATTGTGCTACTATAAACATGGATATGCATGTATCACTATAATATTCTGTATTTAATTCATTTGGAAAATATTCAGAAGTAGGCCTGGTGTGGTGGCGCATGCTTGTAATCCCAGTACTTTGGGAGGTGGAGACCGGAGGATCTGGGTTCGCGGCCAGACTCAGCTGTCTTTCTCTCTCTCTCTCTCTCTCTTTCTCTCTCTCTCTCTCTCTCTTTCTCTCTCTCTCTCTCTCTCTCTCTCTCTCTCTACTTAGTGAGGCCCTCCACAACTTCGTGAGACCCGGTTTCAAAATAAAGTATAAAAAAAATAGGGCCGGGGGTGTAGCGCGGAGGTAGAACGCCCCTGCGTTCAATCCCCGGTACCGCAAAAAAAAAAAAAATATTTAGAAGTAGTATAGCTGGGTCATGTGGCGGTTCTATTCCCAGTCTTCTGAGGAATCTCCCTTCATATCGGTCTCTGTAGCAGCTGTACTAATTTGCAATCCCACCAACAGTGTATGAGGGCTCCTATTTCTCCACATCCTTGTCAGCATTTATGATTGTTTGTATTCTATGAGATTATCAATACAAATCTCAATAACAAGTACGGGGGGGGGAGGGGTGGTAGGATCTGGGAGGAAGGACACCAATTGCCAAGTGCATGCAGATTCCCTTCACTCTGAACTTCATTCTGATGTACAATTATAATGCACCAATAAAATACATTAAAAAAGAAAATTACATATACCAATTTCTCTTTTCTGAAATAAATCTGTATGTTTATCTCTGATTTTTTACATATGGACAACTGAGTAACCTTGCAGACTGTACTTTATAAAGGACTGGACATACATGTACATGTTGCCAAGGGCAAAATTTTCCAGTAATGCCCAAGACAAAGGAAGAGTTTTTTTTTTTTTTTTTTTTCGGTACCGGGGATTGAACGCAGGGGCGTTCTACCTCCGCGCTACACCCCTGGCCCTATTTTTTATTCTTTATTTTGAAACAGGGTCTCACTAAGTTGCGGAGGGCCTCACTAAGTAGAGAGAGAGAGAAAGAGAGAGAGAGAGAGAGAGAGAGCTGAGGCTGGCCACGAACCCGGATCCTCCGGTCTCCGCCTCCCAAAGTACTGGGATTACAAGCATGTGCCACCACGCCTGGCAGTAAGAGTTCTTTTTAAAATAACCTCTACTCGTCTGATTGTCATAGATGCACATTTTCCTCCCAAATCCAAAAGACCTACAGGTTTTAACGTACAGATCTAGGTGAGAGATTGGCTCTCTTACAAGGGAAAGTGGACATACTTTAAATATTTAGTTTTCTTTATGAATTCTTCATATAACTTAAGAACAAGGGATTGTGGAGCCTTTGGCTCTATAAAGGTCAAATCACAAACAGTGTTTCAGAATATCTATTTTATATCCATTAAACTTGCTTTCTTTGCATGTAGGCAAATAATAGAAAATTATTTGTCTTTAAAGTCACAGTAAGAAGCTGGCAATTCTTGTTTTTGGAAGGGTGTAGAAAAAATGAGAAAATGTTAACATTGGGCTTGCCCACTCCTTGGGAAGCCCTGAGCTAAGAGGGGCAACCCCTCGCCCAGACGCTCAGGGGACCTTGTGGAAGATGAGGTGCATGGTTAGCTACAATATAAAGACAGAAAAAGTCCAGAGAACAGAGGCGGTTAGTAAGTGCAAGCAAAGATATTCTGGTTAGTGAAACTTGCTGTACATAAGCCAGGTGATATTTCAGCACCACTTGACCCGTGAAGTGCTGATGTATATGGAGAGCAGGTTCAAGGCCAGCCTCAGCAACTTAGCGAGGCCCTCAGCAACTTAGACTCTGTTTTAAAATAAAAAATAAAAGGGGCTAGGGGTGTAGCTCAGAGGTAGAACACCCCTGTGTTCAATTCCCAGTAACCCCCCTCCCAATATTAAACAGAAACTCATGTTTAGAAGGCCTAGGAAGAAGGAAGAGATAGAGAAAAAGAAAACAATAACCAAATGCAGAACAGGAGCACCTGAGAAGGGCCAGCATGACTGGACGCGTCAGCAATTTCAGGGGTTCAGTGATTCGCGAATCTTCATTCACTCTCCACCTCTTGGCCATTTCTGTCACTCCACTTAAAGAACTCCTGCTCCGGGATCTGACGATTTCCCAACCATCGCTTTAACTGATGCTCCCGCCCTTTCTCTTCTGGGTTTTACTGGGGCATCTGGTATACCACCAGGGCCTTCCTTTCCGTGCCCATCAATTCCCTTCACCTCTTGGCTTTCTATTCTTGGTACTTTGCCAACGTCTCTTAACATTCCCTTTCCCTCTTGGCTCCTTTCCAGAGCAGGCCTTCCGACCCCAGAAGAGCAAATTGTGAGCCCGTCTCATTTTCATTCGTCCTTCCTTAAGGATCATACTTACTACTGTGAGCTTAACTTGTCCCTGGGGCTGAAGACATCTACATTCCAGTTTGTCCCTTTTGCTGTATTCTAGAAGTCTGCATTACATTTTCTGGAGACTTCTCTACAGCATACCAGACACTCCACTCAGGACAAAGTTCACATGCTTTCTTCTCCTTTGTTTCCTGCTTTATATCTTTGCCTCACATAAAATGTGTGTGTGTGTGTATGTGTGTGTGTGTGTGTGTGTGTGTGTGTGTGTGGTAATGGGGATTGAATCCAGGGGCATTCTACCTCCAAGTCACACCCCTAGGTCCCCCAGCCCTTTTAATTTTTTTTTGTTTTGTTTTTGAAACAGAGTCTTGCTACGTTGCTGAGCGTCTCACTACTTGCGGAGGCTGGCCTTGAACCTGTGATTCTCCTGTCTCAGCCTCCCAAGCACTGGGATTATAGGCGTACGCCACGATGCCCAGCTATATAACCCTTTCCATAACCACCTATGCATGCTCCACTGATTCACACCTCTTTTCACTTGTCTTTGCTGCACTCACCCTTCCCCAGTCGTGTGGTGGGGATGGCTGGCTCTGTACAACATATGCGCTCACCCTTTCAATAGCACGTCATTATTGTTGGGTGGTGGCCACATTTCATTTCTCAGCTCCATTTGGTACTATGATGCTGAGTTTGGTACAGTGAGGTCATGGTGCTGGGTTCTAAGCCCTGGCATGTGAGGACAAGTGATGTGCTCCTCTTCCACTTGAGGCCACACCAACTGTCACACGTTGCTCCCCACAGTCTGCTCCTGAGCCTCCCAGATGAACAGAAAAGTCCCCATCACTAGGATGGATCTTGAAGGTGACAGACTGAAACTCTGCCTAGACCCTTGAAAAAAATGCATGAGAAAAGCTCTTCACAAATCACTTCATCTGGCAATGACTGTAAAACGAACAAAAAATGAACTCTTTAAACCGTGATGCAGTGTGGGATTGATTTTGTTATGGCAGTAGCTTAATCCAATAGGATGCGATGATGGTGATGATAATGGTGGTGGTGACAGTGACGGTGATGGTGATGGTGCTGATGGTGCTGGTGGTGGTGGTGGTGATGGTGACGGTGATGGTGATGATGCTGATGGTGCTGCTGGTGGTGGTGGTGATGGTGACGGTGATGGTGATGGTGCTGATGGTGCTGATGGTGGTGATGGTGATGGTGGTGGTGATGGTGATGGTGATGGTGACAGTGATGGTGATGGTGATGATGCTGTTGGTGGTGATGATGGTGATGGTGATGTGATGGTGATGGTGATGGTGATGGTGGTAGTGGTGGTGATGGTGGTGGTGATGGTGATGGTGATGGTGATGGTGATGGTGACGGTGATGTGGTGGTGATGGTGATGGTGATGGTGGTGGTGGTAGTGGTGGTGATGGTGGTGGTGATGGTGATGGTGATGATGATGGTGATGGTGACAGTGACAGTGATGTGATGGTGATGGTGATGGTGATGGTGATGGTGCTGATAGTGGTGATGGTGATGGTGATGATGATGGTTTTGGTGATGGTGCTGTTGGTGGTGGTTACTCTAATGCCTATGGACAACTCATTACCTCCCTCATGCTGTATAAGCTGCTTACATATATTAACGTTTTAAATTTTCAACACAGCTCCATGAAATAGGTAGTATATTTTTTAAAAATTAACTTATGTAAGTTTGCATTTAATAGCAAAGCCAGACTTCATGCTTTGACTATAGTCTTTACTCTTAGCCAACAAGATCTATATGTCCTCTCGTCCTACACTAAAGGCTAAGTGCTACATTTATTGAATATTACATCTATCATGTAAAAATTTTCCTAGAATACTGTCCAGTTAAAAATGGCTTTAGGCCAGACATGGTGGCACACAATTGGAGGAGGAGGAGGAGGAGGAGGAGGAGGAGGAGGAGGAGGAGAAGAAGACCACCACCACCACCAACAACAACTTGTAATCTCAGTACTTGAGAGGCTGAGATAGGAGGATCAGAAGTTTGCAACTAGTCTCAGCAATTTAGTGAGGTCCTCCACAATTTAGTGACACCCTGTTTCAAAAATAATAAATAGAAAATGGCTGGGGCATAGCTCAGAGACAGAACACCCCTGGGTTCAATACCTATTAACACAAACACAAAAAAATGATTTTAAGAAAACTCTCCACCACTGAAAACCATTTACAACATAAATAAGCAGTGTGATAATAATTATCCTGGCCTAAGATAATTTCTGAGAGACTACATAGTCTGTGATTTTGATAATCTATACAAATGCAGCTAATTGGATAATTTATTCATAGCTATCTGAAAAAAAAAGACACATGCAGAGGATGACATGAAACAGAAAGCAAAGACAGCCAGGTGTGGTAGCACACACCTGTAATCCCAGTACTTGGGAGGCTGAGACAGGAGGATTGCAGGTTTGAAGCTAGCCTCAGCAACTTAGTGAGGCCCTGCTTCAAACTAAAACATAAAATAGGGCTGGGGGTGTAGATAAGAGGTAGAATGCTCCTGGGTTTAATCTCCAGTACCATAAACACAAAAGAAGTAGGAGGAGGAGGAGGAGGAGGAGGAGGAGGAGGAGGAGGAGGAGAACAACAACAAAAAAAAAAAAGAAAAGAAAAGAAAGCAAAGATAATCTGAACCTAAGTGGGCTGAAAGGAATATGGACTACTGAAACTATGACTGCACCTTTTTTTTTCTTTGTGGTACCGGGGATTGAACGCAGGGGCGTTCTACCTCCGCACTATGCCCCCGGCCCTATTTTTTATACTTTATTTTGAAACCGGGTCTCACGAAGTTGTGGAGGGCCTCACTAAGTAGAGAGAGAGAGAAAGAGAGAGAGAGAGAGAGAGAGAGAGAAAGCTGAGGCTGGCCGCGAACCCAGATCCTCCGGTCTCCGCCTCCCAAAGTACTGGGATTACAAGCGTGCGCCACCACGCCCGGCTTTGATTGCACCTTTTGATGAAGATAAATTTGGTAGAGATATTAAATTGCAAGAGAAGGAGACAAATCACCCTAGGAAACTATAAACATCATTAACAAGTGGCCTTTCATTAGAATGTCTATTTGCATGCTGGATTCCAAGTCTAACTTGAAGAAAATCATAATGTACAGGATACATCATGTATTTAGATCTGCATACAATTTTCTAGTTGCCGTATTATACAGGGAAGTGCACTGTACTCGAGGTTCAGCTCCACCTCACTGAAGGTCAGATGTAAAAGGAATTTGCACAAATTCCTTTTGCATAAATGTCACATGTATTTGATGGGCAGTGGCAAAAGGATGCAAGTTCAGATTATTATTTCACTTTTGTCTCAGGAGAGTATTACTTCTTTTGTTCAGGCAACTTTTGTATAGGATTTATAAAAATAATAAGTAGAGTAGGGATATACATTCAATTAACTAAGTCATGTGATAAATAGTTATATGTTCTTACTGGGTTGTAAACAACCATTTTAATATCTTTCTATCCAAGCCAACAAACATTGTGTTTGGTTATTCATTTTTTAAAATTTCCAACCACTATAGAGTGGAATAATAATTACTAAACTGAGAGCCAATAAATCCCACATTTGCAAAATCTCCAAATTAACTTGGAATGAAATAATTCAAGTACTCTGGATGTCTAAATCCTATGGTATTTTGGATATTAACTTGATGGTACTAATTAAATTTATTGAACATTCTTGTTGGTTTTAAGATATGTTGATGCATAATTTGACTGTTGTGAATTGTGCTGCTATAAACATGGATATGCATGCATAACTATAATATTCTGATTTCATTTCCTTTGGAAAGATACTCAGGAGTGGTATAGCTGGGTCATATCATGGTTCCATTCCCAGTCTTCTGAGGAACCGTCACACTGATCTCTCTGACAGCTGCACTAATTTGCAATCCCATCAGCAGTGTATAAAGGTTCCTATTTCTCCACATTCTCGCCAGCATTTCTTATTTGTATTCTTGATAATTGCATTCTAACTGAAGTTAGATGAAATCTCAATGTGGTTTTGATTCGCATTTCCCTGTCTGCTAAAAATGTTGAACATTTTTTTCATATATTGATTGGCCATTTTTATTTCACAATGACCAAATTATGAAACCAGCTTTGGTGCCTGTCAACAGATGAATAGATTATGAAACTGATATATACACACAATGGAATTTTACTCAGTCATAAAAAAGAACAAAATTATGTAATTTGCAGGAAAATGAATGGAACTCGAGAATATTATGCTAAGTGAGGACAGCCAGTCTCAGGAAATGAAGGGTTTTATGTTTTCTCTCATATGTGGATGCTAGAGAGAAATTGGGAAATGAAAGGGACGTTAGATAAATGAGGAGAGACACCAGGAAAATAGTGGAATAATAGGTATTAAGGGAGAGCGGAGGGAGGAGACCTGATGAAAGAAACAGTTCAAATAATGCTATGCATAAACACAAAATTATCATTACCAAGCTCAGTAACATGTATAGAGAGGGGGGAAGGAGCACGCTTGTAATCCCAGTACTTGGAGGCTGAGACAGGAGGATTGCAGGTTCGCGGCCAGCCTCAGCTACTTAATGAGGCCCTTCACAACTTAGTGAGACCCTGTTTCAAAATAAAAAATAAAATAGGGCTGGGGGTGTAGCTCAGAGGTAGAATGTCCCTGGGTTCAATTCCCAGTACTGCAAAAAACAAACCAACACACAAACAAACAAACAAAAACTACTCTTGTGGAGGATCTCAAGTCATAGGCGTCCCCATCCCTGCACGTATACATCCATTAGGATGGAGAAGTCAAGGGTTACATAGAGCTTCAGAGTTTATTACAATTGATTCTATAAAAATGAGCTGGAAAAATCAAGAAATTAATATTTTTCAGTATAAAATACGTAAAAATAATTAGGCAAAGAAATTATGCTTTTGAGATGGGACGTTTGGAAGTATGCATTGAAATGTAGAGATACATTTCCAAAGTGTACATACCCCCAAGAGGGCCATGGGTCTTTGATGTTCAATTTGTGAGAAATTATCACATGGATATAAAATATAAACAGTGAGGGTCTTGTAAATAAGTTCTGTTAGATGCAGCCTGGACATGTGTTCAAAGCTAGCACGTAGTTCATAATTGCTCAGAGTAGAGCTCAAGGTCCACCTCTAACACATGCAGATACCAAGCCCGTCCTCATCTCCACAGTCATCTCTTAGCTACCCCTCCAGCCCATGGCTCATCTGTCAGAGGAAGAGCCCTGGCTTGCAGCACCATCAACAAAGCAATGTGAGGTCCTGACTCTAGAGAAGGGTACCAGGGCTGTAAGCTGCATGTCCTCTTAGTTCAACAGACTCCTTGCCAAGTAGGGGGGAGTGTAGCCCAGGTGGGGACAGAAGAGAGCACCTTGACATCCCTTACACAGATCAGAAGGTGGCACTGTACATTCTATTCTATACGAATAGACAAATGACCAAAGATAAGTCAAGACAATTATTTCATTTGGGATTAACTTTTATACCAAGACACCAAGAAATGGACCATCCGGGGGCCACAGGCATCAACGGGCAACTCACTTAAATACATTTCTGTGAACCCCGGCTGCTAGGTTGGTGAAAGCTATTGTTGGCAAGAATGGCTTACACGTGATTTCTTTGATTCTCTGACCCACTATCCCAGAATCTTAACCAAAATTAAGATTTAGGGTAGGGTAAAATTGGTTTCTGGAATGTGTACTATAAATGATAACCATTAATTGTATCTATTATTGATCTATATATATATTCATACTGGGGATTGAACTCAGGGGTATTCTGCCTCTGAGCTATACCCTCAGTCCTTTTTTATTTTTTATTTTGAAACAGGGTCTATGTTTCTGAGGCTGGCTTCTAACCTGTGATCTTCCTGTCTCAGTTTCCCAAGTACTGGGATTACAGGTTTGTGCCACCATACCTGGCTATTGATTTATATTGACCCTTCTTTACAAGTAGGGGGAAGAACTAGAGTAATAATAAATGTTGGGCATAATAAAAACAATCCCATATTCAAGGAAATGTATGGCTGTCTGAAAAATATAAACTCTAGGAGCCATCTGATACCATTAGTGGCATTTAATGAAGAACAAGAGATTTTGAAATGCTGAGCAATCCAATTCAGACCTTTCAGTCAGCCACCCCTTATCTATTATTTATGCTGTAAGGTCATATCAGGACACTGTTACATAATTTTCATTTACAAGAAAATTTCAAGGTCAAACAATGATCAAGTTATGTTATTCTGAATAAAATTAATACAAACAAGTCTAATCCAAGTATAATATTATCTTTGACCCTTTCTGTTGAACTTCCTTTTATTTGAGAGAAGTATAAAAATTTAATCAAAAGCACTTTTGATATAGTATTTCAATCAGATTTCTAGAATTTAATAGATTTCCTGTGGACAGAAGATAAGTGTTGAAAATGGAAATCAAGGTATGTATTCTTTACTTTATAAATATTAACAAATACATAAGATAAAAATTTGAAATGCTTTTTAGCAAATCTTAAAACCTCCCTGAGTAAAAGCTGTCAGAACTGTTTGATCTGGTGCAATTTAGTTAATCTGTCTGAGCCTCAGACTTCTCATCTACCACATGGCTGATTGATCTAAGAATAGACAAATGATCAAAGACAGGCTAACAGGATTATTCCATTTGGGATTAACTTCTGTACTAAGACTCCCAGAAAGGCCAGATTTGGTGACATCTAATGGGCAACTCTTTGGAGCAAATTTCCATGAAATCCTGTTGCTTGGGTTCATAGTGTCTCTTTCTAAGCATGGCTGAAGGATTGGTTTCTTCAATTCTCTGACCCACCATATTGAAGCTCCTATGTGAATAAGAGGTGAGTGAAAATTAAACGAGCTAATGTATGCAAAAGTTTCAATATATGTTTGGCATGTAATAAATGTTCTATTAATATTAGTTTTTCTAATTTTTTCTTTTCCTTTTTATATTTTTTCTTTTCTTTGAGCTATATCAAATGATCTATTTTTAAATTTTGAAATAGGGTCTCACTAAGTTGCTGAGGCTGGCCTCAAACCTGTGGTCCTCCTGCCTCAGCTTCCCAAGTACTAGGATTATAGGCATGTGCTACCATGTCTGGCTAATTTTTCTTTTTAATTCTTAACTACTTGCCGACTACTGCCCTCTTAGACTTTCAGTTCCTTTATCTATAGAGTGGGTTCCTGTAACATCTAGCTGAGATAAAATATATAAAGTTATAAAAACAGTTCTTGACTTAGAGAAGATCTTGAAGATCTTAATTATTTTGCATCCATCATTAAAATGCTGTTTTGAGGAAAAATATAGTTCATATTACATTAACTTCATAGAGCTGTAAATATTTATTATGAATATATTATATTTATGATAGGCTGATTCTTTGTAATGATTTCATGGAATGACATTACTATGCTTGATGAATGTGTATCAAGACAGAAACCATTGTTCAACAGACTCTCAAAAATTATAGTAGATTGAAAAACAAAAGCTATGCCAGTAAACAATACTGTGATACTAATGAGATTATAGCAAACAAAGACTTGAATATTTGATGAAAAGATTATTGAAATAAGAGCACATTTATTCATTTATTTCAACTTATCTGGGGAATGGGGTAAATTTATAAGTGTTTGTATATTTAGGTGGTTTTAAGAAAAAAATTTATAGCATTGAGTGTCCACATTTTAAAAAATACAGTAAGGTTTCAAACAAATGACCTAATGATGCATCTCAAGGCCCTAGAAAAACATGAACAAAGTTACTCCCAAAGCCAGTAGAAGGCAGGAAATAATTAAAATGGAACAGAAATCAATGAAATAGAGAATAAGCAAAAATTTACAAAGGATTAATGAAATAAAATCTGTTTTTCAAGAAGATAAACAAGATTGATAAATCATTAGTGATCCTAAACAAAAGAAAAATAATTGACCCAAATCATGCTTATATATGCATATTGTCTGATATAATGGCTCAATGACAAAGCAAAAAGGTGATCTTATTGCTCATATTTATCTGTTCACTCATTTAGAAAATATTGGTAGCCAGGCATGGTGGCACAGATATGTAATCCCAGTACTTGGAAGTCTGAGATAGGAGAATCACAGGTTCAAGAGCAGCCTTAGCAATTCAATGAGACTCTCAGCAACCTAGTGAGACCATGTTTCAAAACAAAAAATAAAAATGGGGCTGGGGTACAGCTCAGAAGTAGAATACCTCTGGATCCCATACAGTACCAAAATAAAAACAAAACCCAAAAGAAAATAATTGCTTAAAACTGATCTAAAAATGGGCAAAGGACTTAAATAGATTATTTTTTCCAAAATACACAGATGACCAATAAACACATGAAAAATTGCTCACCATCACTAATCACTAGGGAATACAAGCCCAAACTGAAATGAGACACCATGTCACACCCATTAAGATTGTTACTATCCAAAAACAGAAGATATAAGTGGTGCAGAGAATGTGGAGAATTTGGAACCCTGGTGTACTCTTTGTAACCCTGGTAGGAATGTAGAATGGTCTAGCTGCTATGGGGGCCTCTCAAAACATTAAAAGTAGAATTATCACACAATCCATTAATTCCTTCTGTGTGTGTGTGTGTGTGTGTGTGTGTGTGTGTGTACTGAAAGCAGGAACACTGAAAGCATGTGTGTGTATATGTGTGTGTGTGTG
>PVJS01054078.1:0-13084 GCA_004027185.1 Glis glis
GGGGAGCACTGGAAAGTTACCAGAGATTCTGAGCAATGCAGGAGTACTGCATCGGGAGCTGGGTGGGCACGTTGCTGGGCTCCTGGGGAGGCAGTCGTGGCTCCTCGGAAGATACCGAGGGATGCTGACATATTACTAGGACTTTCTGGGACGCTGAAGATATTTCTGCGCCGCCAGAATATTAATGGAAATTTAGATGAATCGTTGGGCCCTGAGACGTTACCTGAAAAATTCTTGGGTGACTAATCCCCTTCCACCCCAGAGCGCACCTGGCTAAGGGAGCGGAAACAACCGCAAGGAATTGGGGGGATGGGAGCATCAAAAAGTCGGGAACTACCAGGAATCAGGAGACAGATCTTAGGAAAGCCAGATCTCGCTAACCATCCTCGAATGGACCACCCTGCTGGGCCGATGGAAACCCGGACTCACCCAGGGGCCGCAGCCGGAGTCCACTCTGCGCCGACACCGCTAGCTTTCCTCCCGGCACCGCAGGCGCGGCCCCTTTAAATTATTCTACGCAGGGTGCGCCCTAGCCCCGCCCCCCCGCCATGCTTGGAAGGTCTTGCTGAACCCGCCATACTAAATGTGGCAGTCCCTTAAAGGGGCCGACCCTTTAACACACGACCCGCCCCTCTCGCTACATAGAAAGGAAAACACAAGTTTATTTTCCCGTTTATTTAACACCCACCCTATTTCCCCCCTCCCCTTTCCAGTGTCCGACCTGACTGGCCCAGGCCCCCACAGGGTGCGCCAGGGAGCCGATCCTTAAAAGCAAACTCTAAAAATAAATAAGCGGGGGTCCCCGCACTCCGCGGGATAAGGTCCAGGGGCAGCCGTAGTCCTCAATTCACCAGCAGCGAATGGTCCTCCGCGGTGTCCCTGGAAGAGAGAGCAGCGAGGAGGGGCGTCAATTCCTTCGCTCGACTTCAAGCCCCAGCCCCAGTGCCCGACCCTCCCTGGGCTTCGAACCTTCCGCAGCAACACAGCAGGCTGCAGGCAGAGCCGCTCCCGCGGCGGAACTTGCCCGAGGTGGGGCTGTCCTGGCACTGAGCGATGTAGGCCTGGAGCTCACTCTTCTCTGCGCCCGCACCGTCGGGGTGCTGGGGAGAGAGGCAGAGAACCAGGCATTACAGTGGCCCCCGACCCGACCTTAAGGCCCTGTCCTCCGGCCATCTGTGGTCCGTGCGGTTCCTCTGATGACCAGGCAGGCTCTTGCCTGTCCATTCTGCCCATTGTTCCTCCTGGTCTCCTTCCGCAGGGAGACCTGCCCTCACCCCAGAGTGTGGTCACAGGCCTCCTCTTTGTCAGTCTGGTGCCCTCCGGTGCAGGCCCAGCACCAAGTGCAGGACCTGACAAACCTAGGCAGGTCGGCCAAGCTGGAAGCAGAGCTGAGCTTCTGCGCCTGTGTGTGAGATCTATGGCTCCCAGGGTCTGAGGGACAGGACTGTGTCCCTGGGCTCTGCATCTATCAACAGGGGGCTGGGTACACATAGCAGTGACATAGGATGGAGCAGGCCGGGCACAGCCCTCCCCCCAACCTCCTAGAGCCGCCATCTCTTTTCCCTGTTTTCTGGCTACAGGTCTTCACTTGCAGCTCTTACTTCCCCTAGGCGTGCTCCCCCTCGCATGCTCATCTCTTCAATCTGGAACTCTCTGAGGTGATGGGAACATTCAAGCTAATATGGCAGCCACCAATCACACTGGCTTCTGGGCACTTGGTTCTGTGGACGGTGAGAATATGGAACTGAGCCTGATAATGAATTTCTGTTTTATTTCGTACTCAGGATTGAACCCAGAAGCATTCTACCCCTGAATTACACTCCCCCACACTCTTTGATGTTATTTTTTATTTTGAAACAGGGCCTAGCTATGCTGCTGAGGCTGGCCTCAAACCTGGGATCCTCCTGTCTCAGCCTCCCAAGTAATGGGATGAGAGGTGTGTACCACCACATTTGGCTGAAATTGAATTTCAATTTACTTCATATCAAAATTTAAATAGTGCCGGGCGTGGTGGCGCACGCTTATAATCCCAGTACTTGGGAGGCTGAGACCAGAGGATCCGGGATCGTGGCCAGCCTCAGCTACTTAGTGAGGCCCTCCGCAACTTTGTGAGACCTGGTTTCAAAATAAAGTATAAAAAATAGGGCCAGGAGTGTGGCGTGGAGGTAAAATGCCCCTGGGTTCAATCCCTGGCACCGCAAAAAAAAAAAAAAATTTTTTTTAAATAGTCACATGTGCTAGAGACTAGTCATGGGCAGATCATTCTAGAAGCTTTCCAGAACCCATCCTAATACCAGTCTGAAGCAGGAGACCTTCTGTAACTGTTCACACGTCCTTGCCAGTCACTGGTCCCCAGATGTCCATTAGCGTCTCACCCGTCTTGCCACTGACCTTAGACCACGAATGCCTGCTTCTCTTTATTTTTATTTTTCTTTCTTTTTTTGGTACTGGGGATTGAACTCAGGGGGATTCTACCTCTGAGCTGCAGAGCTGCACCCTCCCCCCCCAAAGCCCTTTTTATTTTGAAACAAGATCTCACTAAAGTTGCTGCAGTTGGCCTTGAACCTGTGATCTGCCTGTTCTAGCCTCCCAAGTACTGGGATTTACAGGCATGCGCCACCACGACCAGCTTATCATTATTATTATTATTATTATTTTGTGGCACTAGGGATTGAACCCAGGGGCATTCTACCTCCAAGCTACACCCCCAGCCCTATTTTTATTCTTTCTTTTTTTTTTTTTTTTGCGGTACCAGGGATTGAACCCAGGGGCGTTCTACCTCTGAGCTACACCCCCGGCCCTATTTTTATCCTTTATTTTTTTTTTTTCGGTACCGGGGATAGAACCCAGGGACGTTCTACCTCTGAGCTACATCCCCGGCCCCATTTTTTATACCTTATTCTGAAACCAGGTCTCACTAAGTTGCGGAGGGCCTCACTAAGTAGCTGAGGCTGGCCACCAACCTGGATCCTCCGGTCTCCGCCTCCCAAGTACTGGGATCACAAGCATGCGCCACCACACCCAGCCTTATTCTTTATTTTGACATAGGGTTTCACTAAGTTGCGGAGGGCCTAAGTAGCTGAGGCTGGCTTTGAACCTGCGATCCTCCTGTTTCAGCCTCCCAAGTAATGGGATTACAAGCGTGTGCCACCACACCCGGCTCGGCTTATTATTTTTAATTTTGAAACGGGGTCTCACTAACTTGCCAAGGCTGGCCTTGAACCTTCAATCTTCCTGTTTCAGCTTCCCAAGTACTAAGATCACAGGTATGTGCCACCACACCGGTAATGCCTGCTTTTTCTTGATGCTCAGCATCCAGCACGGAGCTGACATCCTGGGTCATGTTTGCTGAAAGAATCCTGTCACCCTGCCACCCTCATATCCTCTTGCTCTCTTCTGACCCCTGCAGCCTGCTGGGAAACCACTGCTCCTGGCCACCCCATATGACACAGGGGTGAAGACTACGTCCTCCAGATTCACACGGCCCTTAGCTGAACCCGCTCCACCTTGGCGTTAGCCTCAGGCAAGTTCCTCAAACTCCAACTCAGCTTCCCCACTGGTGAGTGGACTCAGGAGCCCTCCTGGCCCCAGCCCCGCCTGTGCGGTCCCACCCGCCTCCGCTTGGCAATCTCCCAGGTTCTCCCTGGATCTCCTCCATCCCTGGGCACGTGCGACGCCTGGCCCATCGGGCAGCTGACCTTGATCGTGTCGTAGGCGCCGGTGATGAGCGCGATGAAGAGGCTGAGCACCATGTAGATGAAGAGGCTGATGAAGGAGTACAAGTAGAGCTGGGAGAAGAGCCACACCAGGCTGCTGCGGCCCTGCTGTGCCTGCATGGCCGCGAATGTCACGAACATGTCGTCCCCATTGATGAGTGAGAACAGGCACTCTGACACCATGGACAGTGACCGGAACTGCGGGCAGGGTCACATCAAGGACAAGGTGACGGGGTGTCAATGACAGGTTTCCCAGGGGCCAGCAGATAGAGTGACCCAGGTCAAGATCAGGTAATGTCAGGGCCACCGGGAGTCAGAACTGCCACAGTGCAGCAGTGCCAGGTTGGAGGTGGCTCACTGTGGGTCATCAGGCTCAGGGGCTCGAGGAAGGGGAGAGGGGGCCTTGGACCCCTGGCCCGCAACCTCCTACCTTCACATGGTAGGGCCCCAACACAATCCAGCCGCAGAAGCAGTAGCCCAGGTAGATGACGGCCACACAACAGCAAAAGCGCATGACGCTGGGCAGTGCCACCCGCAGCGTGGCGATGAGAATCTGTGGCGGGCAGAGGGGGCTGCATTCAAGGAGTGGCCATGCCCCAGCTGGCCTGGGGAGGGGGAAGCAGGCAGGCCACAGAGGCTGGCAAGTGCCTAGGAGGGGCAGGGCCATCCCGAGTCCCAAGGGTGCCCACAGCTGGATGGGGCAGGAAGGGAAGGTGTGTCTGCGTCAAGGGGGGCATGGCTGACCATCAGCAGGAGCTGGCCACTGCGCCATGTGCACAGGCTTACTTGGGGGCACTGGGCAGTCACACGGAGGGCCCAGGGGTGGGAGGCTCACATTGTACTTGTGGAAGAAGGTCAGGTAGCGGATGACGCCAACCCAGACGAGCAGTGTGGACGTGCCCAGAAGAATGCTACAGACATCATAGCTCGCCAGGTTCTGCGGGTGGGAACACGGTTAGCCCAGCAGACCCCACGCTTCCTGGGAGGCTTCCTGGGTGGTGGGGCCAGGACCTGGGGACAAGGCACACAGAGACACGGCAAGGCGTGGGCATGACACACCTTGGCCTCGATGCCGATCTTCATGATGGTGCCTGAGATGGTGAGCACGTCACTCGTGACCAGCAGGATGTACCAGCCGTTGACAAACTCCAGCCGGTCCCACAGACTGATGGCCTGTCCCCGCTGCCGCCACATGAACCTGACAAACTCCTGTGGAAGGAGGCGGCATGAGGGTCGGGCCAGGCATGGGGCCCTCAAACCCCAGGGCCCCAGGGCTGGGCGAGGCGGCACTGGCAGGCGGGTGGCTGGGGCCTCACGTTCTGCAGAAGGAAGCCACGGAGCAGCGAGCGGGCGCACAGCAGGAAGGAGAGGAAGCAGGTGAGGATGACCACCACGTCGAACAGGAGCCGGAAGCTGTTGTCACCTGTGGGAGGGGCAGGTTGGCCCAGTGGCGGCGCAGGGCTATGGAGGGCTGGAGTGGGGTCGGGCCAGGGCTGGACTCACCATGTCTGGAGACACTGGGGTGCTTACACTCCTGGATGTGGGCCTGGGTCTCCAGGCGGATGGGGATGCGTCCGCTGTGTGCCTTGTTGTCAAATAGGATCTGCAGGGCCAGGCGGGGCAGAAGGAGGAGAGTAAACCCAGCAGCCCCAAGCCCCTCCAGACCTGACGACAGATGGTCCATCGGGCCCTGGCCTCCCTGATGGGGCAGGTGCCACCCGGGTCTCGGGAGCCTTGTGGCCCCAGATCTCGAGGGTCCTCACCAGGACGCTGAAAGTGTAGCAGTCGGGGATCTCGTTGTTGATGAGGCTCTGCAGGTTGATCGTCTTCAGCTGGAAGTGGATGGTGACGTTGATCAGCCTAGGGGAAGGCTCAGGTGAGGGCGGGGCCCTGCTGGTCCCCCCAGCCCCAGGGCCAGCAGTCCCTGCCCACACTGGTTCTGCAGCCAGCAGAGGACACGTTTACAGGGCTGCAGGCACCAGCGAGGGTGGGCCCTGTCCCCGCCTCTGGGTCCGGGGGATGCCTGGCGTCCTGCTGCCCCCACCCTAGCCCGCAAGCCCCTCCAAGAATGGCCCCCTCGAGCCAGCAGGCAGTACTTGTGGAATTTGAGCGTGAGGTTCTTGTAACTGGAGCTGCCGTCCGACAGGGCGAGATCATCACTGGGGGGCACAGGGGGTCTCTCAGGGGGGTCCACCTGGATGCAGTCTGAGGACAGGCAGTCAGGGAAGGACCTCAGAGATCAGGGGAGGCCCAGGCTGGTGTCCCCCAGGTCCCCAAAGCCCTTCTTTCCTGCTTCATATCCCACTTGGTGCTAAAATATTTGCCATCTCCCTGCCAGAGTAAGACCTGGTATGTCTTATTCTCTAGAGACCCGAGGGCCTGGCGCTCCATGGCCCTCCCCCCAGAAGTTTAATAAGTCACTTTTTTTGGTACTGGGGATTGAACCCCAGGGCCTTCTATCTCTGAGCTACACCCCCGGCCCTATTTTATTTTTTTTATTTGGAAACAGGGTCTCACTAAGTTGCTGAGGGCTTTGCTAAGTTGCTGAGGCTGTCCTTGAACCTGCGACCCTCCTGTCTCAACCTCCCAAGTACTGGGATGACAGGTGTGCGCCACTACACCAGGCTTAATAGATAAATACCGAAGGGGTGCCTGGCGCTTTCTCCGTGTCTTGCATTCTACTGAGCATACTGCACATGTCACATGCGTCATCAGCAGGACCACCCCATCTCACGCGTCTCATTGCAGGCGGCAATGCCAGGGGCTGCTACTTTCTTTCTCTTTTTCACAGTGCTGAGGATGCCTCCTGTGTGGGAGCGTGCACTCTACCCTAACCCTCAGCCCCTAGGCCAGGAATTTTTCAGTTATTTGTTTGTTTATTTATTTTTGTGGTGCTAGGAATTGAACCCAGGGACATTCTTCCTCCGAGCTACAGCCCCAGCCTTTTTATTTTGAAACAGGACCTCACTAAGTTACTGAGGGCCTTGCTAAATTGCTGAGGCTGGCCTCGAACCTGCGATCCTCCTGTCTCAGCCTCCCAAGTACTGGGATGACAGGCATGTGCCACCACACCTGCCTGGGCCAGGATTTTTTTTATTTTTTTGTGGTACTGGGGATTGAACCCAGGGGCATTCTACCTCTGAGCTACACCCCCAGCTCTATTTTATTTTTATTTGGAAACAGGGTCTCGCTAGGTTGATGGGAGTCTCACTACTTGCTGAGGCTGGCCTTGAACCTGCGATCCTCCTGACTCAGCCTCCCAAGTGCTGGGATTATAGGCTACCATGTGTGTCACCACACCCAGTTGGGCCAGGATTTTAATCTCAGAGGCCCAGGATCCCAACGCAAAGCCCTGCCTTGGTCACTCACCGGTTACCACCATCGGGTCGATGTCAAAGGTGTCATTGGCTGGGTCCACGTGGCCGCGGTGGTAGTACCGCTGACACAGAGCCAGCGCTGAGCCATTGGCCCCAGGGCCGCCCCCGCCCTGAACATAGGCATACCGGCCCAGCGACACCTCAGGCAGCATCAGGTACTGGGGGCAGAGAAGGGAGGGTCTCTCTCTCAGCCCTTCAGTTTCCAGCTCCCCCTACCCCCGCTGGGCCTGCCCATCAGAACCTGGTCCACAGCGTAGAAGATGGCCTGGTAGAGCTGCTCCCGCGTGTAGGCTGCAAAGGTGTCGTCCGCCCCGTCCGAGTAGCCCAGCAGGAAGAGGTGTCGGAATGCAACAGTGTTCTCTTCCCGGAATGTCACGGCCAGCTGATTGCTGAGCCCGAACAGGATGAGCTGGCAGGAAGGAAAGGGATGGTTGGCCCTGCTGGGACAGGGCCTCACTTGGGGCACAGGTGGAGGAAGAGGAAGGAGAGGGCCCCAGAGACATCCCCTGGGGCAGGCCAGGGCTCGTCTAACACTGGGCGCTTGTGCATTGGCTTGGCCTGAGGACGGTCCTAACGTGAGCTCTGGCCACGTCTACCATGACGCCCGTAGCGTCAAGCAGAGCAGGCACCTGTGTGCTTCCCGGCAGCGATGAATGTGCGTTCTATTTACTGGATGCCTGCTCTGTCAAACCCAAACTTCCATTACTGCTGAGGGGAGATTACAAGGATGGAGCCCTACAGTCATAGGCTTGATCCACAGCAAGAAAACAGGGGAGAGGCTGAGGAGATTCACCCTGAGGTCCCCGGAGCCCAGCACAGAGCCTGGCATGGGGAAGGGAGACCATCTGATTCAGCCATTGGATCGGTTCTCTTTGAGAGTCCACACGGTATCACAGAGCTTGGGGTCAATCCCATCTCCCAGGGCTCAGTCACTGTGTGATTCTAGACAAGTCCCTTAACCTCTCTGAGCCTCAGCAGCCTCACGTATACAATGTACAGTGGAGCAACAGCACTGGGCCTCTGTGAACCCAAAAGGAGCTGCCACACACACGGATCTTGGATGGCTTCCTGCCGGGCTACTGCCACTGTCACCGTCATCACCCTCCTACGAGGGGCCAGGAGCAGTCTCCCACTCCAAGACCCTCCTTCAAGAAGGCAGCCACCGGCAGCAATGGGTTGGAGCCGCCTGCTCGGCCGGTCTCACCTGCACAGTGACCACCAGGATCTTGACCACCTGTAGCATCAGCTTGCAGGGTTTGCGACCCTTGGCCCGGAACTTGTCACAGGGGCTCATGAAAAAGTACTTGAGCCGGCGGCGGAGGTCCTCCTCTTCTGGGGGGGTCGGAGGGGCCAGCGAAGCCCCCGCCTGTGTCCCATACCCAGGGTTATGGGTCAGGAGCCGCTCAGTCTCTATGGGAACGGGAGACGGCAGTGAGGACCAGGCCTCTGCTTGCTATGGGTGCGGCCCAAGGTCTGACATCTCCCTCCCTCTGCCTCTATCTCCAGCAAGCCCCTGCCTGTCCTCAGAGCGACAGGCCCCAGCCCAGGAGCAACCTGAACAGGCTGATGAGGATCTGCAACATTTATGGCTGAATGCAGCAGTCCTTCTCAGAGATTCTGAGTTGGGGTTTGGGAATCAAAAGGGCCAGTACTTGGGAGGCTGAGACAGGAGGATCGCAGGTTCAAGGCCAGCCTCAGCAACTTAGTAAGACCCTGTTTCATGATAAAAAATGAATAGGGCTTGGGGGTTTCAGTCCCCATACCACAAAAAAAAAGGAAGATCACAAGTTGGGAGACCAGCCTGTGCAACTAAGGGAGACCCTGCCTCTCACTGTGGCCAGGGGGAGCAACATACAGTGAGTGGTGCACACCTGGAATCCTAGTACTTGGGAAACGGAGACAGGAGGATCCGAGGATCGCAGGTTTGAGGCCAACCTTAGCAACTCAGTGAGACCCTCAGCAACTTAGCAAGACCCCGTTTCAAAACTGAAAATAAGGTGGGCCTTGTGGCGCACACTTGCAATCCCAGTACTTGGGAGGCTGAGACAGGAAGATCGCAAGTTTGAAGCCAGCCTCGGCAACTTAGCAAGGTCCTCCGCAACTTAGTGAGACCCTGTTTCCAAATAAGAAATAAAACTGGGTTGGGAGTGTAGCTCAGAGGTAGAATGCCTCTGGGTTCAATCCCCAGTGCCCCCCCCCGCACACACAAAAATAATAATAATAAAATAGAAAATAAACTAGCTCAGAGGCAGAATGTTCCTGGGCTCAATCCTTGGTACTTAAAAAAAAAAAAGAGCTCAGAATGTAGCTCAGTGGTAGAGTACTTGCCTAGCATGAATGAGGCCCTGGGTTCCATTCCCAGCACCAAAGAAAAATAAAAGGGGCTGAACTGATTCAAGTACCCACTGCCCACAGCTAGGAAGGACATTCAGCCTCTCTGAGCCTCAGCTTCCTCATCTGCAAAATGGAGAATAATCATCTCTCGCAGGAAGCCAAGGACTCAATGCTTATAAAGTGCCCAGGTGCTGGGGTGGTACCATTCCTGGGGTGGTACTATTCCTGCGGTGCATTTATGGGGAGAGAAGAGACTGCCTGCACTGGCTTCTCACAGGGCGCCCCAGGGCCAAGGCTCGTCCCAATTCCAGCCTCCAGGCATGAACGCAGAGCAGAGCCCACATCCATTTGTTTTCTCTGGACAAATACCCAAAGAATGACCTTCGAACTCATTGTAGCCTGGACCATCCTGCCCATACTCTCAAGCCACAGGCCTGGGGAAGGACTGTTGGACAGGAACAGTAATAATAATGGAACACATCTGTGGATCACTGACTTCCTCCTCATTAAGGGTACCTGGAAATCACACAGTCCTAGGGCCAAATCCCAGACCCAACTCATCTGCAAAGCAGAAATTAAAAATGTCTACCAGCTGGGTGTGGTGGCACAGTATTTGGGAGGCTGAGACAGGAGGATCACAGGTTTGAGGACAGCCTCAGCAAGTAGTGAGACTAATCAACCTAATGAGACTGTTTCAAAAATAAAAATAAACCGTGCGTGGTGGTGCACGCTCGTCATCCCAGTACTTGGGAGGCTGAGACCAGAGGATCTGGGTTCGCGGCCAGCCTCAGCTAATTAGTGAGGCCCTCCAACTTCGTGAGACCCGGTTTCAAAATAAAGTATAAAAAAAATAGGGCCGGGAGTGTAGCTCGGAGGTAGAACGCCCCTGGGTTCAATCCCCGGTACCGCAAAAAAATAAATAAAAATAAAAATAAAAATAAAAATAGGGCTGGGGGTGTAGCTCAGAGGTGGAAGGCCCGTGGGTTCAATCCCCAGTACCACAAAAAATATATAAATAAATTTTAAAAAGTCTATCCCCAAGGTTGAAATCCTGAGGCTGCTCTGAGAATTCTGCAAGGCAATGCAAATAACTAGGACTGGGGGCATAGCTTGGTGGTAGAGCGCTTGCCTAGCATGCACAAGGCCCTGGGTTCCAGCCCCAGCACTGTACCCACACACGTGGAGGGGAAAAAAACCCTCAATAATTCTTCAGCAAATAAGCTATGCTGATCACTGCATATTTCTTTCAAGATTAAGAGGAAGACCCAAAGTTTCGCCAAGTTCTGGGGTCACAGCCGGCCAGACGGTAGCCCAGAACTGTCCCTGACACCACCCCAAACCTCCTTGCTTCTTTCCTTCTAGGGCTTGGAATCCAGCCTGGCAAAGCTGACAGAATAGACCTTTTCCCCCCTGCAGTGCTGGGGATGGAAGCCAGGGCCTTGCACATACTAGACAAGTAGTCCACTGAGCCACACCCTCAGCACAAAAGTTGTCAGGATAAGTGTGGGCGCTGTCAGAGCCTCTGGTATGGGGAGGTCCAAGCTTCTGGCTCCTCCCTTTGGAATTGGATGCTCTGGTTGTTTACAAGCCGGTAGACAGGGAAGCCAGAGGGAAAGTCCTGCCTCTCTTCCAGGCTAGAATCCCAGCTAACCCACCCAAGACCAACCAGAGCGCCTATCAAGTGTCTCTAGCCAGCTCAAGAAGGGGAGATCAGCTGGGCATGGTGGTGTACCCCTGTAATCAATCCCATTATTTGGGAGGCTGAGATAGGAGGATCACAGGTTTGAGGCTGGCCTCAGCAACTTAGCAGAAACCCTCTTTGTGTGTGTGTGGGGGGGGGTATTAGGGCTAGAACCCAGGGGCATTCTACCTCTGACCTACAACCCCAACCCTTTTTTTTTTCATTTTTGTTTTGAAACAGGGTCTCACTAGGTTGATGAGAGTCTCACTACTTGCTGAGGCCGTCCTTGAACCTGCGATCCTCTTGTCTCGGCCTCCCAAGTACTGGGATTACAGACGTGCGCCACCACATCCAGCTACGAGACCCTGTTTCAAAATAAAAAATAAAGAAGGCTGGGCGTATAGCTCAGAGGTAGAATGTCTTTGGGTTCGGTATCAAAAAAGAACAAACAACAACAGCAGCAAAGAACAGGAGGTCAACACAAGGGTCTTCCTCCAGGTTCCTGGATGACAGATAACCTTTGAAGAGGTTGGAAGTTGGCGGCCACAACCTGGGCTCAGAAAGGCGGAGATCCCGAGGGTTTGAAGAGCCCAAATGGAGTGGGCCTCCTGGATTCACCGAGGCAATCCCTCCAGCTCCGCCTGAGCTTAGAAAGGGGGAGGATTTGCCTCCTGAATTCAGGAAGGGAAGCCTGGGGTCTCGCGTGAGGGTTGGAGAAGCTGGTCCCACTGTCTCGAGTTCCAGCAAAGTTGAGCAATCAGAACTCGGGCTCCGAACGCACATGCTAGGAACCTCACCACCCCGGGTCGGAGCGGCTGCCTGAATCTGGAACTCTGAGCAGAGCCTGGATTTGGGAAAGGGAAATCCGGAGTCCCGCCGCCCCAGATCGGAGAAGCTGGTGTCCACCCGCCGCCCGGGTTCTAGGAGCCGTCTGCCCAATATCGCGACCACGGGAGCAGCAGAGAAACCCGCACCCGAGTGTGGAGAAAGGAAACTGGAAGCTCCGCCGCCCCGGGTCGGGGAAGTCGGCCGCCCCGCTTTTCCTGCCGCCCGTGCCCTCACCTGAGCCACGGCGGCCCGCCGCGGCGGCCATGCCGGGCCGGGGAGCGCGGGATGCGGGCGGCGCGGCGGGGCTGCCGGGGTCCGAGCGCCCGCCGCTGTCACGGCGGCCTCGCTCCCTCGCGGCGCAGCTTCAAACCCTCCCGCATCAGCTGACCTGCGCTGGGGTCACGTGACGAGGGCGCCCGTGTGGCCATGTGACTAGCCCTGGCCCCGCCCACTGCACCACAACGCCCCCTCTCCCAGAGCCGCACGCATGCGCGCCCTGGTCAGCGACTCGCGGGCCGAAGGCGGTCGCGAGGTCCTAGCGCCGAAGGGCGCTTCTGGGGAGGGGCTAGATGGGCCGACTCCGAGCGTGGCGGCGACTGGCTCCGCCCGGCTCCCTATCCTGCCCCGCGTCTGGTGCCAGCCTCGTGACTTCCATGGCCAGAGCTTGACCCCTTACCCTCCGCGGTGTCCGGTGATGACCCTACGTCCTATCTCATTGCCGGACCTTCTCCTTCCTCACTGAAATCCCTCTGCCCTGCTCATCCACACCATCAGTTAACTCTATTTCCTAAACCAAATAGGACCCCTTATGGCCCACCCCCATCCCTATGGCCTACAACCAGAGTCCCCCAACATTCCTGGCCTGGACTACTGCAGCAACGTCCTGTATCCCAGTCCCCTTCTTCCTGCTACCCTACCACCTCACTCTCCACCCGACAGCCAGAAGCACTTTCAAAGAATAACCTAGCTGGGTGTGGTGGGTTCCGCCTGTAATCCCAGTACCTGAGAGACTGAGACAGGAGGATCGCAGAATCGAAGTCAGACTTAGCAATTTAGCGGGGCCCTCAGCAACTTAGTGAGACCCTGTTTCAAAAATATATATATTTTTATATATATTTAAATATATATATAAATATATATATGGGGTT
>PVJS01054079.1:0-13069 GCA_004027185.1 Glis glis
GGCGTGGCAGCCATGTTGGAGGCGGGGCTTGGTGGCTAAGGGGCGGTTGCTGGGGGCGTGGCAGCCGTGCTGGAGGCGGGGCTTGGTTGCTAAGGAGCGGTTGCTGGGGGCGTGGCTTGGGATGAGTACATCACCCTATCAGCGTGCTCCGGGCAGCAGGCGCGGCTTGATCAAGGCGCTGGAGGCCGCGGCCCGATGGAAACATGGTGGGGAGGAGGGAGAGGAGGCGGAGAGGATCGGAAGGGAGGATGGGCGGCAGAAAGAGGACGAGGAGGGAGAGGAGGAGAGACAGAGATAGGAAGAGGACATGGAGGAGGAGGAGGGAGAAGAGGAGGAACAGAGATGGGGAGGACAACATGGAGGAGGAAGAAGAAGAGACATAGGAGGAGGAAGAGGAGGAAGGATGATGGGGACGGGGATGGGGAGGAGGGAGAGGAAGAGAGAAATAGGGTTGCTGAGAAGGAGGGCCCCTAATGATAGGAAGAGGAGAATGAAGAGGAGGAGGAGGAGGAGGAAGAGGGGCAAGAGACCCTCAGCTACTTAGTGAGACCTTGTTCCCAAGAATAAAAAAAAAAATAAAATAAAATAGAGCTGGGAGTGTATATATATCTTTTTTCTTTTCTTTTTTTGCCATCCTGGGGATTGAACCCAGGGGCATTCTACCTCCGAGCTCCACCCCCAGCCCTATTTTTTATTCTTTATTTGGAAACAGGGTCTCACTAAGTGGCTGAGGGTCTCTGCTAAGTAGCTGAGGCTGGCTGCGAACCCGGATCCTCCGGTCTCAGCCTCCCAAGTCCTGGGATGACAAGCGTGCGACACCACGCCCGGCTTTTCTTTTCTTTTTTTTAATTTAATACACTTGACTCATAGACATTTTCCCCCCCAGAGCAATTAACGACCCCCAACGTCACGGCCAAGTGCAACAAGACGCACTCGCGGATGGAGTGGCGCGCGCCCGTCAGCCACTTCAACGAACAATTCGAATACGAACTGGAGATCCAGAAGGTAACGCGCGGCGCGTGGCCCGGGCTCTGTGTTCTGGTTCTCGGGGTCGGGAAAGTCTGTCGATGCAGCTAGGACTCAAGGTGGGAACCATTTAAAAAAATATGAGCCGGGCGCAGTAGTGTGCGCTCGTTACCCCAGGACTTGGGAGGCTGAGCCGGGAGGTTGGCAGGTTGGAGGCCAGCCTCAGCCCCTCAGCAAAAGAGACCCTCAGCCACTCAGTGAGACCCTGTTTCCAAATAAAATAAATAAAAATAGGGCCGGGGGTGTGGATCGGGGGTCGGACGCGCCTGGGTTCCATTCCCAGTGCCACAAATTAAAAAGAAGAGCACAATCACCTTCCTCTCATCCACTGAGCCCTATTTTATTTTATTTTATTTTTTTTGAAACAGGGTCTCACTGAGTAGCTGAGGGTCTCTTTGCTCGGTGGCCGAGGCTGGCCTCCAACCTGTGATCCTCCTATCTCAGCCTCCCAGGTCCTGGGATGAGAGGTGTGCGTACCACGCCCGGTTTGGGGGGTGGCTGCGTCTTGTTTTTGGGGGGGCGGGAAGGATCTGGTCGCTAACACGTCCGTTTTCTTTTTGTTTTGCAGGGCGCGGGGACGGACGTCCGGAAAGAGGTGAGTCCCACGTCTCCCTCGGAGGACACTGCACAGGCGACTTCATGATGATGATGATGATGATGAGGAGGAGGAGGAGGAGGAGGAAGAGGATTCCTGTCCCATGAGCCACAGCGTGGGGGACAATGACAGTCCCGTAAAAACGCCCATGCACCATGTCCGTCCGTCCGTCCTCCCTTCTTTTTCTTTTTTCTTCTTTCATTTTGGTGCTACAGACGGAACGCAGGGGCCTCCTACCTCTGAGCGACACCCCCGGCCCTATGTTTTTCTACTGATTTGGAAACAGGGTCTCACTAGGTGGCTGAGGGTCTCTTTGCTAAGTAGCTGAGGCTGGCCGTGAACCCGCGATCCTCTGGTCTCAGCGTCCCAAGGACCGGGATAACAAGCGTGCGCCCCCACGCCCGGCTTTCTTTCTTTCTTTCTTTTTTAATTGTAGAAAGTCAGGACGAACTCTTTCGAGCTGCTCCATCCCGGGACGTACACGGTGAAAATCAGAGCAAAGTCCGAGTCCAGAGGCACCGAGAGCGCGTGGAGCGCGGGGCAGCACTTCGGTGAGCGCGCGGCTCCGGCCTCATGCTGGGCGCCAACCCTTCCCGCGTTTCTGTGTCCCCACGAGGTCCCGGATGTTGATGGTGACCTCGGCCCCCCAGAAGCACAGACCGGGGAACGAACCTGCAGCCGTGGCCGGCAGTGGGTCCTCTTCTTTCTTACTTGAACCCAGGGTCATTGTCCCTCCGAGCTGCACCCCCAGCCCTACTTCATTTTTTAATTTGGAAACAGGGCCTCACTGAGTGGCTGAGGGTCTCTTTCTTTGGAAACAGGGTCTCACTAGATGGCTGAGGGTCTCTTTCTTTGGAAACAGGGTCTCACTGAGTGGCTGAGGGTCTCTTTGCTAAGTGGCTGAGGGTCTCTTGGCTCAGTGGCTGAGGCCGGCCTCCAACCTGCGATCCTCCCGCCTCAGCCTCCCAAGTCCTGGCTTGACAGGCGTGCGTCACCACGCCCAGCTAATGGGGTCCACTTTTATTCACACTGACCTTAGCCATGAGCTCTGAGGCCTCATTAAGAGCAGGAGCCCAGCTGGACGCTCACCTTGACACCCCAGGACTTGGGAGGCTGAGGCAGGTTGGAGGCCAGCCTCAGCCACTGAGCAAAGAGACCCTCAGCCACTCAGTGAGACCGTTTCCGAATAAAAAATTTCTTTTAAAAAAATGGCTGAGATCCAGGCAGGGTGGTGCACACCTGTGATCTCAGGACTTGGGAGGCTGAGACGGGAGGCTGGCAGGTTGGAGGCCAGCCTCAGCCACTGAGCAAAGAGACCCTCAGCCACTCAGTGAGACCGTTTCCAAATTAGAAAAAAAAAAAATGAAAACACAGGGCTGAGAGCGTCATGGGGGAGGTGACAGGCCCCTGGGCTCCATCCCCAGCACCGCCAACGCCCCGGGGTTGCGGGGCCGCCCTGGAAATGGCCCCTGGTCCCCCTTCTGCCTCAGTGTGCGACCCCGACGAGGCCCAACACACGCGCGTCTGGTGGACGTCGGCGCTGGTGGCGCTGGTCGCCGCGCTGGGGACGTTGCTGCTTTGCAAAAGGTGAGCTCAGGGCTGCGCAAGTCTTTGCAGCCATTGCCTGCTCCCGGCTGGCTGGCTGGGAGACCCCGTGCATCCGGGGAATTCCCTACATCCGGGCATTTAGCGCATTTGCAGACCCTGGGCATCCGGGGACTCCCTACATCCGGGCATTTAGTGCATCTGCAGACCATGGGCATCCGGGGATTCCCTACATCCGGGTATTTGGCGCATTTGGCGACTATGTGCATCCGGGCATTGCTGCAAGTGGGACTCATGTGCATCCAGGGATTCCCTGCATCCGGGCATTTAGCGCATCTGGGGACCATGTGCATCCGGGGATTCTCTACATCCGGGCATCTAGTGCGTCTGACCATTGCTCTATCTGGGGGCCATGTCCATCCGGGCACTTTTGCATCCGGGCTTTTAGCACATGTGGGGACCACGTGCATCCAGGCACTTAGTGTATCCGGGCATTGCTGTATCTGGGGACCGTGTCCATCCGGGGATTCGCTACATCTGGGAACTACGTGCATCCGGGGACCACGTCCATCCGGGCATTTCTTGCATCCGGGCATCCCGCGCTCCTCCCTTTAGGATCCAGGAGCATCCGGGGCCCTGGCTCCCTTTTCCCGCCCAGGACACCTCATCCAGCTCTGCTGCGGCCCCGCGGTCTCTGGTTTTTGTTCAGCCTGCGGGCCGCTCGCGGCCTCCCGTCACTCACACTCACTCACACACTCACCGCCATCTCTTTTGGCAGCGGGGATGGAATCCAGGGACATTTGATGTCTGAGCTCCACCCCCAGACCTATTTTTTTTAATTTGGAAAAAAGGGTCTCACTGAGTGGCTGAGGGTCTCTGCTAAGTGGCTGAGGCTGATCCCCAACCTTCGTTCCTGCTGACTCAGCCCCCCAAGGGCTGGGATGACGGGGAGCCTGGGTCCGGCTGCTCCTCATCCCTGAAAAACTGCCCGAAATCTCTCAGGGTGTGGCTCTGGGATCGTAGGGGACGCACCTTTGTCATTACATGTATACTTTGGAGGCTGAGACAGGAGGCTGGCAGGTTGGAGACCAGCCTCAGCCACTTAGGCAGAGAGACCCTCAGCCACCCAGTGAGACCTTGTTTCCAAAGAAAATAGTAAAATATGACTTGGGAGCCTGGTAGGATGGAGGCCAGCCTCAGTCGCTTGGCAGAGACCCTCAGCCACTCAGTGAGACTAGGGCTGGGGGTATAGATAGCGGCTGCAGGGTGGAGGCATTTAACCTCCAAGCGACACCTACAACCCTCTGAAAAACCTTTTACTTGGAAACAGGGTCTCACTGAGTGGCCAAGGGTCTCTGTGGTAAGTAGCTGAAGAGTCTCACTGAGTGGCCGAGGGTCTCTGCTAAGTGTCTGAAGCTGGCCTCCTACTTGCAATAATCCCGAGTACTGGGGCGACAGGCTCACCTGGTGGGGTAGCCGAGTCTTTTTCCCCCCATCTAGGTTTTCGCTCCTGCGGAAGTTCTTCCCCCCCATCCCTGAGGTGAAAGACCCGAACCCTGACCACCTACAGAATGACGCGCTGGTACGTGGTTCTGACCCGCCCGGGACCCGGATGGGGTGACGGCGGGGCATTTTGGAAGCCTGCTCCTAAAGGGCAGGTCACAGCGAATTGGGGGGCATTCTGAGCTACACCCCAAACCTAATTTTATTAAATCATCAAATAGGCTCTCATGCCGGGTGTGGTGGCGCACGCTTGTCATCCCACTACTTGGGAGGCTGAGACAGGAGGATCGGGGTTCGAGGTCAGCCTCAGCTACTTAGCAAAGAGACCCTCAGCCACCCAGTGAGACTGTTTCAAAATAAAGTTAAAAAAATTTCAAAATAGGGTCTCACTAGGTGGCTGAGGGTCTCTGGTAAGTGGCCAGAGGCTGGCCTCCCCGCTGCCAGCCTCCTGTCTCAGCCTCCCAAGGCCTCAGAGTGGATTTTTTGGAGCGTGCAGGCACCCGGGCTTTGTGGTGTGGACTCAGCGCGGCCTCCTCTCACCCCGCAGATGTCCTGGGAGGCCGGTGGCGCCGAGGACTGCCCGGTGGCCGAGGTTCAGGTGTTGGAGACGTGACACCCGGGAGTCCTCCGCCAGGCCCCGGCCACAGAAACCTTTTACTTTGAAATAAGGTCTCACTGAGGGGCTGAGGGTCTCTTTGACAAGTGGCCGAGGCCGGCCTCCAACCTGCCAGCCTCCCGTCTCGGCCTCCCAAGTCGAGCTATAATGTTCAACCTGGAAATAAAGGATTTTTTTTCTTCCCTCCATCTGCAATGAACACGTGGGTTTGTGAAGACGGGGCACAGGCTGCTGGGGAAGATTCAAAGTCAGATGGGGCAAAAGATGGCGGCACAAGGAGCTGGGGAGACTCCAGGGCTCTGCGGCCGCTATGTTTATGTCCCCGTAAGACTCACAAGGTAGCCAGGCACGGTGGCGGCGCACGCCTGTCATCCCAGGACTTGGGAGGCTGAGATGAGAGGCTGGCAGGTTGGAGGCCAGCCTCAGCCACTGAGCACAGAGACCCTCAGCCCCTCAGTGAGACCCTGTTTCCAAATAAAGAATAAAAAATAGGGCCGGGGGTGGAGCTCGGAGGTAGAACGCCCCTGGGTTCTATCCCCAGCATCAAATAAAAATAAACAAAATAAAATAAAATATAAAGTAAAATAAAATAACGTAAAAAAATAAAATAAAATATGAAATAAAATAATAAACTAATTTAAAAAGGGCTGGGGGCGGAGCTTCAAGGTAGAATGCCCCTGGGTTCAATCCCCAGCATCTAATAAAAAATAAAATAAAATATAAAGTAAAATAAAATAAAGTAAAACAAAATAAAGTGAAATGTAAAATAAAGTGAAATAAATGAAATAAAATAAACACAATAAAATAAATACAATAATAAAATAAATACAATAATAAAGTAAAATAATTTAAAAAGGGCTGGGGATAGAGCTTCAAGGTAGAATGCCCCTGAGTTCAATCCCCAGTACCAACTAAAAAAATAAAATAAATAAAATAAAAAAATAATAAAATAAAAAATAAATAAATAAATAAAATAAAATAATAAAATAAAATAAAAAGGGCTGGGGGTGCAGCTCGGAGGTAGAATGCCCCCTTTGTTCAATCCCCAGTACCAAAAAAATATATATATATAAATAAATAAAAATCGGAAATAGGGTCTCAGTGAGTGGCTGAGGGTCTCTGCCGCGTGGCCGTGCCTGGCCTCCAACGTGCCATCCTCCGGTCTCAGCCTCCCCAGGACAAGCGTGCACCGCCGCACCCGGCCTTCGAGGACCTTTCTGGAGCGGGGGAGCCCGTGCGCGCCCCCGGAGGGTCCCCTCGCCGCCGCCGCTCACACCCCCGGCGCGGCCTCCCGTGTCTCTCGCTCGCTCGCTCGCTCGCTGTCTTGGTCCCGCGTCCTGTTTTTTATTCTTATTATTATTTTGTGGAATGATGGGGGACTGCCTGGAGGAAGAAGACAGACAGACAGACAGACAGACAGACCCGGGCGCGGCTCCGTCCGGGTTGTGCCGACAGAAAAAACCGAAATAAAACCAACCCCAAAATAGGAAACGGAGCTGAAGTACGCAGGGCGGACATGATTCTCTTCGGCGGTTTTTCTGTTTTTTAAAATAAATACTTGGAGACGAGGCGGCGGCGGCGGCGGCGGCGGCGTCTGGACTGTGGGTCGTCGTGGGACGGACGGACGGACGGAGGGACGGACGGGCATCAGATGACCTTCTTGAGCTCGTCGTAGAGGACGAGGACGAAGGCGCCGCCCATGCCGCGCAGCACGTTGGACCAGGCGCCCTTGAAGAAGGCGCGGCCGCCCTCGTCCTGCAGGATCTTGCGCCAGCAGTCCACCGTGCCCGAGTACATGATGTCGGCTGCGGGGACGGGCGGGCGCGACACGACACGACACGGGGTCAGGGACGGGCGGACGGACAGGAGGACGGACGACACGGGAAAGCCCCCACCCCCGAGCCCGCACTCACCGCCCTTGCGGCCCGACTGCATCATCATGCGCCGCCGCACCGTGTCGAACGGGTAGGACACCACGCCGGCCACCGCCGTCACCGTCTGCGCGATCATCCAGCTCACCACGATGTGCGTGTTCTTGGGGTCCGGGAGCATGCCTGCGGGGGGGACACGAGCCGGAGGATGGCGGGTTGGAGGTCAGCCTCGGCCACCGAGCTAAGAGACCCTCAGCCACCTAGCGAGACCTGGATTCAAAAATACAGAGACCCTCAGCCACCTAGAGAGACCTGGTTTCAAAGTCAAGAGACCCTCAGCCACCTAGTGAGACCTGGTTTCAAAATCAAGAGACCCTCAACCACCTCGTGAGACCTGGTTTGAAAAATAGAGACCCTCAGCCACCTAGTGAGACCTGGTTTAAAAAATACAGAGACCCTCAGCCACCGAGACAGACCTGGATTCACAATCAAGAGACCCTCAGCCACCTAGTGAGACCTGGTTTCAAAAATCAAGAGACCCTCAGCCATCTAGTGAGACCTGGATTCAAAATCAAGTGACCCTCAGCCACCTAGTGAGACCTGGTTTCAAAAATAGAGACCCTCAGCCACCTAGTGAGACCTGGATTCAAAATCAAGAGAGCCTCAGCTACCTACTGTGACCTGGTTTCAAAAATAGAGACCCTCAGCCACCTAGCGAGACCTGGTTTCAAAATCAAGAGACCCTCAGCCACCTAGTGAGACCTGGTTCCAAAAATACAGAGACCCTCAGCCACCTAGTGAGACCCTGTTTCCAAATAAACAAAATCAGGTGTGGTGGCGTATGCCTGTCATATCCCAGGATTTGGGAGGCTGAGACAGGAGGATGGTAAGTTGAAAGCCAGCCTCAGCCACTGAGCAGAGACCCTCAGTCACCTAGTGAGACTCTGTTTCCAAATGAAATAGTAAAGTAGGGCTGGAGAGGTTAAAACCGGAGGATGACAGGTTGGAGGCCGGCCTCAGCCACTGCACAGAGACCCTCAGCCACCTTAGTGAGACCTGGTTTCAAACATACAGAGACCCTCAGCCACCTAGTGTGACCTGGTTTCAAAATCAAGAGACCCTCAGCCATCTAGTGAGACCTTGTGGCAAAATAAAAAAAATGAAACTGAATGTGATGGTGTAGGCCTATAATATCTCAGGACTTGGGAGGTTGAGGCAGGAGGCTGGCAGGTTGGAGGCCAGCCTCGGTCACTTGGCAAAGAGACCCTCAGCCACTCAGTGAGACCCCGTTTCAAAAAATAAAAACAAAATAGGGCTGGCAGTGTAGCTCCGAGGTAGAAAGCTTCTGGGTCCAACCTCAGCCACTTAGCAAAGAGACCCTCAGCATCCTAGTGAGATGTTGCTTCCCAATAAAAAAGTCCCAGTCCTTGCGAGGCTGAGACAGGAGGACTCCAGGTTGGAGGCCGGCCTCTGCCACTGAGCCAAGAGACCCTCAGCCACCTAGTGAGACCGTTTCCAAATAAAAAAATGAAACCAGGCTGGGGGGTCCCACGCCTCTGTTATCTCAGGACCTAGGAGGCTGAGACAGAGGATGGCAGATTGGAGGCCGGCCTCAGCCATTTAGGAAAGAGACCCTCAGCCACTCAGTGACACTCTCGACAACTTAGCAAAGAGACCCTCAGCCACTCAGTGAGACCCTTGACAACTTAGCATAGAGACCCTCGGCCACTCAGTGAGACCCTCAGCTACTTAGCACAAGGAGACCTTCAGACACTTAGCAAAGAGACCCTCGGCCACTCAGTAAAGAGACCCTCGAAAACTTAGCAAAGAGACCCTCAGCTACTTAGCAAAGAGACCCTCAGCCACTCAGTTAAGACTCTTGACAACTTAGTAAAGAGACCCTCAGCCACTCAGCGAGATTCTCAACAACTTAGCAGAGACCCTCGGCCACTCAGTGAGACTGTCAGCTAGTTAGCAAAGAGACCCTCAGCCACTCAGTGAGACCCTCGACAACTTAGTAAGACTCTTGACAAGTTAGTAAAGAGACCCTCAGCCACTCAGTGAGACTCTCAACCACTTAGCAGAGACCCTTGGCCACTCAGTGACACCCTCAGCCACTCAGCAAAGAGATCCTCAGCCACCTACTGAGACCCTCAGTTACTTAGCAAAGAGACCCTCAGCCACTCAGTGAGACTCAACCACTTAGCAGAGACCCTTGACCACTCAGTGAGACCCTCAGCCACTTAGCAAAGAGACCCTCAGCTACTTAGCAGAGACCCTCAGCCACTCAGCAAAGAGACCCTCAGTTACTTAGCAAAGAGACCCTCAGCCACCTACTGAGACCTCAGTTACTTAGCAAAGAGACCCTCAGCCACCTAGTGAGACCCTCAGCCACTCAGCAAAGAGACCCTCGGCCACTCAGTGAGACCCTCAGCGACTTAACAAAAAGACCCTCAAGTTACTTAGCAAAGAGACCCTCGGCCACTCAGTGAGACCCTCGACAACTTAGTAAAGAGACCCTCAGCCACTCAGTGAGACCCTCAGCTACTTAGCAAAGAGACCTTCAGCCACTCAGTGAGACTCTCAGCCACTTAGCAGAGACCCTCAGCCACTCAGTGAGACCCTCAGTTACTTAGCAAAGAGACCTTCAGCCACTCAGTGAGACTCTCAACCACTTAGCAGAGACCCTCAGCCACTCAGTGAGACTCTCAACCACTTAGCAGAGACCCTCAGCCACTCAGCAAAGAGACCCTCGGCCACCCAGTGAGACCCTCAGCCACTGAGCCCAGAGCCCCTCGGGCGCCGCTCACCCTTGGCGGTGTCGTAGATGCCGAAGTAGGCGGCGCGGTAGATGATGATGCCCTGCACGGACACGTTGAAGCCCTGGTAGAGGCCGCGGAGGCCGTCGGAGCGGCTGATCTTGACGAGGCAGTCGCCCAGGCCCTTGAACTCGCGCTCGGTGCCCGACTTGCCCACGTCGGCCGCCAGGCGCGTGCGCGCGAAGTCGAGCGGGTACACGAAGCAGAGCGAGGTGGCGCCCGCCGCGCCGCCCGACGCCAGGTTGCCCGCGAAGTAGCGCCAGAACTGCGCGTGCTTGTCCACGCCGCCCAGGAACACCTGCTTGTACTTGTCCTTGAACGCGAAGTTGAGCGCCTGCGTCGGGAAGTAGCGGATCACGTTGGCCAGGTTCCCGCGCCAGAACGACAGCGCGCCCTGCTCCCTCGGGATGCGCACGATGCAGTCCACGATGCCCTTGTACTGCTTGTCCGCCGTGATCTGCTTGCTGGCGTGCTGCACCTGCGGGCCGGGAGAGACCCTCAGCCACTCAGCGAGACCCTCGACACTTAGCAAAGAGACCCTCGGCCACTCAGCGAGACCCTCGACACTTAAGAAAGAGACCCTCAGCCACTTAATGAGACCCTCAGCCACTCAGTGAGACCCTCAGCCACCTAGTGAGACCCTCAGCGCTCAGTGAGACCCTTGACACTTAGCAAAGAGACCCTCAGCCACCCAGTGAGACCCTCGACACTTAAGAAAGAGACCCTCAGCCACTCAGTGAGACCCTTGAGAACTCAGAAAAGAGACCCACAGCCACTCAGTGAGACCCTCACCCACTTAGCCAAGAGACCCTCGGCCACCTAGTGAGACCCTCAGCCACTCAGTGAGACCCTCAACAACTCAGAAAAGAGACCCTCAGCCACTCAGTGAGATCCCATTTCCAAATACAAAAATAAAACAGGGCTGGGAGTGGAGCTCGGAGGGAGAATGGCAGATTGGAGGCCAGCCTCGGCCACTCAGCAAAGAGACCCTCAGCTACTCAGTGAAACCCTGAACCACTTAGCAAAGAGACCCTCAGGCACTCGGTGACACCCTGATTCCAAATAAAAAAATAATAAAAGGCTAGGGGTGGAGCTCAGAGGGAGGATGGCAGATTGGAGGCCCGCCGGTCAGCAAAGAGACCCTCAGCCACTCAGTGAGACCCTGTTTCTGAATAAAAAAATAAAACAGGGCTGGGGGTGCAGCTCGGAGGGAGAACGGCAGGTTCGAGGCCAGCCTCAGCCCCTCAGCAAAGAGACATTCAGCCACCTAGGGAGACCCTGTTTCCAAAGAAAAAGGGCAGCTGGACATGGTGACGCAAGCCTGTCATCCCAGTGCTTGGGAGGCTGAGCCAGGAGGATCGCGGGTTCGCGGCCAGCCTCAGCTACTTAGCAAAGAGACCCTCAGCCACTCAGTGAGACCCTGTTTCCAAATAAAGAATAAAAAATAGGGCCGGGGGTGGAGCTCGGAGGTATAAAGCCCTGGGTTCCATCCCCAGTTCCGCAAAAGAAAGTAAATGAAATAAAATGAATAAATGAAACAAAATATAAAAATAAATAGGGCCGGGGGCGTAAGGATGCCCCAGGGTTCAATCCCCAGTACCTCAAAAAAAAAAAAAAAACCAAACATAAAAACAAAAAAAAAAACCCCAAAACCCCAAAAAAGGCCGCGCTACCGTGGCAACATGGTTGCCCAAGTTCGCTACTTAGTGTAACACTAAGAACCAGAAACTAGCGTGTTCCGACCTTGCCGAGCCTTCAAGCCCAAACTCCGCCCATTTTATTGTCCTAGAGATTGAACCCTGAGGCCTTTGTCCTCTGAGAGGCACCCCCCAGCCCTATTTCTTTAATTTTGGAAACAGGGTCTCACTGAGGTGCCGAGGGTCTCTTTGCTACGTGGCCTCCGAAGCAGAGCGCCACCGCTCCTGGCTACCGTGGTCGTTTTCCCGTCAACCAAGTTGCCGGAGCAACAATGTTGCAAAAGCGCCGCTGCTTAAATCTCACGCCTTGAAACACTAACCAGGTTTATTGCAACTTAGAACCGGGCAGCTAGCTTGTTTTTTCTTTTTGCGGTACCAGGGATTGAACCCAGGAGGATCGCAGGTTCAAGGTCAGCCTCAGCCACATAGCCAAGAGACCCTCAGCCACCTAGTGAGACTGAGTTATCTTTTTTATTTTTTTGCAGTACCGGGGATTGAACCCAGGGGCATTCAACCTCCGAGCTCCTATTTCTTATTCTTTATTTGGAAACAGGGTCTCACTGAGTGGCTGAGGGTCTCTTGGCTAAGTGGCTGAGGCTGGCCTCCAACCCGCCAGCCTCCTAAGGACTGGGATTACAAGCGTGCGCCACCACGCCCGGCTTATTCTTTATTTTTAAACAGGGTGTCACTGAGTGGCCGAGGGTCTCTGCTAAGTAGCTGATGCTGGCCTCCAACCCGCGATCCTCCTGTCTCGGCCTCCCAAGGCCTGGGATGTCAAGCGAGCGCCCCCACCATGTGCCCGGGGCCATGCAACTAGGTTTTAAAAGTTGCAAAGACACCCTAGAACCCGGGCCCCCGTTATGAGAGGTCATCAGCGCGGGGACACATGGCGACACGGTTTCCCGCCCACGACATCCGGGTCATTCGCTCAAGGTCACGACGGCCCGCAGTCGCCAAGCCCGGCGCGCATGCGCACTTCCCAACGCAGGGGGCCCGGGACGCACTGCGCAGGCGCAGATCTCCCCCCAGGCCGCCGCCGCCCACGTGACTCGGCCCCGCCGGAAGTGGGCGCGCTGCGGACAAAGCGCGGTCCGGGGCCTCCGACTTCCGGCGCCCGCGTGCGCGCCCAGTGCGGCCCGGCTGCCCGCCATCCCCGCTTCCCCCGGGTTCCGCGCCGCGGCCGGTCCGCACCTGCAGCAGCAGCTTGACGCGCTCGATCGGGGCCACGGCCGTCTTGGAGATGGCGGCCGCGATGCCCCCGGCAAGGAAGTCCTTGGCGAACGAGATGGCCTGTTCCGTCATGGCGGCGCGGGTCGGCGACGGCGCAGCGCGGAGCTCGGGCGCGATGGACGCGGGAAAGAGGCGGCCGCTGGCTCAGCCCTGCCGCCGCCGGCACC
>PVJS01054080.1:0-13083 GCA_004027185.1 Glis glis
AAAAAAAAAAAAAAGAATTCCCCTGGGAGGAAGGGAAAGAGAAAGGGAGGGAGGGAGGGAAAGAGAGAGAGAGGGAGGGAGGGACAGAGGAAGAGAGGGAGAGAGGAAGGGAGGGAAGGAAGGAAGGAAGGAAGGAAGGAAGGAAGGAAGGAAGGAAGGAAGGAAGGTTGATTCTACTTGTGTGTTCTTAGAAACCGTGAGCTGCCATATGGGAAGTCTAGCTATGCTGCTACAATATCGCACAGATTAAGGGTCAGTAAGACTTTTCTTAAAGGGCCAGAGATGGTAACTATTTTAAACTTTGTAGGCCCTATAATCTCTTGCCCAACTATTCAAATGCTGTCATAGTATGACAGCAGCCACAGGCAATACATAAACAAATGGGTATGGCCATGTCGCAGTGGAGCTTTGTTGACAAATGGGCATCACAGGCTCTAGCTCCCTGACCCCTGACATAGAGGCCACAGAGAGGGCCCGGGCGTGATGGTACATGCCTGTAATCCCAGTACTTGGGAGGCTGAGACAGAAGGATCACAGGTTCAAGGCCAGCCTCAGCTACTTAGTGAGGCTCTCCGCAACTTAGTGAGATCCTTTTTCAAACCAAAGAATAAAAAACTGGGCTGGAGGTGTAGCTCAGAGGTAGAATGCCCCTATGTTCAATCCCCAGTACCACAAAAAAAAAGAGAAAAGAAGCCACAGAGGATCCACATGTATTGCAAAAGGTGCTAAGACTTTATGAGGATGGAAAGAAAAGAGAGAAAATGAGGGAGAGACAGAGTCAGAGAGAGAGATTGGTTTCATCTAAGTTGCAGCTGAGCCCAGCCTTCCAATAGAGAGCCAGACACCAAAGGGGCCATCTAGAACATTCTGGCCCAGGAGTGCAGCAGATGACTGCCATCTTGGCCAGTGTGTCATGGAGCAAAGGGATGCCCAGCTGAGCCCAACCAGCCCACACATTCGTGAGAAGCAGTACAGTGGCTGGTTCTGAGCCACTCGTGTTTAGGTGGTAGGTTACAGCAATGTTGTGCATGGCAGGGTTTCTCAAATGCTGCACTACGGACATTGTGGGCCAGATTGTTCTATGTTGTGGGGGACTGTCCTGCGCATTCGGGATGTTTAGCAGCATCTCTGGCTCACCCATTAGATGTCAGTAGCATTCTCCCACCCCTAGTTAGACAGCCTGCAGGGTAAAATCACCATTGGTTGAAAAACACTAGTCATAAATTAAAAGAATATGAAGCTGGGCACCAGCAGCCACTGGGGCACTTCCCCACCACACAGAAACCAACAGAGGCAGAAACAGAGTGAAGACAGGGCTGATGGGACTTTCATAGGCCCTAGTGTACTTGCCTTCATCACCCCCTTCCCCAGAAAAAAGAAAATAAGATCACAAATTTATTGTATAAAGAAGAATATAATCCAGGGGTTGGAATATAGCTTCTTGGTAGAGCATGTGTTTAGCAAATACAGGCCTGGGGTTCAATCCCCAGCACCAAAAACAAAAGGATATAATCCAGAATCATTACTATACTCGTTTTTTCTTATAATTTTAAAATTAAATCAAGCTATTTAAAATAAATTAGATGTATTGAATTAAATAGCATGTGTCCTAAGCACTGTGTTCCTGTGGCTAATGCATGTTAGCCCACAGTGAGTTTAAGGATGGGGCCAGAGGATATCGCTTAAGTTCCTGGAACCAGCCACGCCAGACACTCCAGATTTCTCGGTTTCTTGAGTCAGTAAATTCACTCTTTGAATTGAGCTTCTGTCACTCCCCCCTGAAAAGGCTGACTTATCTGATCTCCCAGCTATAACAGAACATGAACCTGGGTCTGTCTAATTCCAACCAGAGTTTTTACCCATTACCACCCAATCACAATCTCCTCCTGCCCCCAGCATCCTTCCAGTTTGCTCCATCAGGGCCGTTTTCAAGAAAAAGTTCCCCGAACTTACACTTCCGGACAAAGTTGCTCACATGCTTAATCTTCATCAGAGCAGGCTGAGTGCATTCTTCAAAGAGAACAAAGAGGGCATCTAATATCCCTTCTCGGGAAAGAGGAGACATCTGCTGTTGAGTCATGAAGGGTGGTTTCCCCTAAAAACAGCAAACAGCAGATGGAGACACTGTCAATAATGAAAAGCTTTGATCAATAACATCCACACAGAGTAAATTACGAGCCACCAACTCAACTAACTGCTCACGACACACAAACGGCACAATTTTGAGGCTCCATTCTCATGAGCCCATGTCAATTGAGTCATTTATCACTTGTATGATTCCGCTACTGTGGGTTTCTTTTGGCAGCACCTGAAAAGGAAAAAATGTCATCAGCATGTCATGAATTAGAAAAGGTCCTAGGCCGGGTGTGGTGGCGCACGCTTGTAATCCCAGTACTTGGGAGGCTGAGACAGGAGGATCCGGGTTCGCGGCCAGCCTCAGCTACTTAGTGAGGCCCTCTGCAATTTAGTGAGACCCTGTTTCAAAATAAAGAATAAAAATAGGGCTGGGGGTGTAGCTTGGAGGTAGAAGCCCCTGGGTTCAAGCTGAGTATGGTGGTGGCCCTCTGTAATCCCAGCTACTTGGAAGGATGAAGCAGGATCAGTGAGTTCAAGGCCAACTTGGGCAACACATTGAGACCTCATCTCAAAAAAAGGGTCCTTCATTCTTAACCGTCTGAGGCTCATGGAAACATTTACTCTAGACCCTTGTGTGTTCTGACTTGCTTCCTTGTCTCTACAATAGGAAACAATGATGGCTGTTTCTTTCAGGTGTGCCCAGAGGTTTGTTACTGTAGCTTCAATTTCCTTAATTCATTCAGAGTAGAGCGCCTGGAGTGACTACCACAAAGCCGAATTTATTCATGATCTGAGGAACAGTTAGTTATAAGCTGGCAGACTGTGTCTAGCCCACAGACATGTTTTGTTTGGCCTGTAGTGTTTAAAATAATTTGATTTATCTGCCAATATTTAAAAATCAGGAAATTTCACACACACACACACACACACACACACACACACACACACACACACAATGAAAAGGAGTGCCTGGCTTCTCTTGAAATACTGGCGAATCCAGCGACATCGCCCCACATTCCTGGTTGGTGACATTGAGCTGGAGCTGAGTGATGCCGCCCCTCTTAGCAGCAGGGATGTTCTGCAGTTCACTGTGGACTGGACACCCAGTCTTCCACCTGGCCTGCTTGACTCTTTTATTTCTTTTTATTTTTATTTATTTTATTTTTGTGTATGTGTGTGTGTGGTGCTGGGGATTGAACCCAGGGGCATTGTACCTCTGAGCTACACCCCCAACCTAATTTTTTTTATTTTAATTTGAAACAGGGTCTCGCTAGGTTGATGAGAGTCTCACTACTTGCTGAGGCTACAGAATGCTCTTGGGTTCAATCCCCAGCACCAAAGGAAAAAAAATATTTGGTCCTTTACGCTAAGGATTGAACCCAGGGACTCACCCATGCTAGGCAAGTGCTCTACCATCCCCCAGCCCAAGATGCTATTCTTCCTCTCTTGGTGTTTCTTAAAATGCCCTTTCTTTAGGAAATAAAAACACCAGAAGATAATGGGTTTTTCTTTTTATTTGTTTTTTACATCCTTACTTGGCACAATAAAAAGTTGGCAAACCTATGTGTGCCTAGCAATTCGTAGAATTTTGCTAGCTCTGGAAGTCTGCCAGTCACTGACCTAGAACACACTGGGACGCAACACTGAGTAGAGAAACAAGACAAACTGAGACCTGTCTAAAGTACTTACCTGAATGGAAAACAAATCGCTGCTGTATCCAAACCTCAGTAAGACAGCACAGAATGGGAAAAGAGCCAGGCAGATGTTAGAAGCATGCTACCCCTGCAAGAATAGCTTTCCTAGGGACAGGAGGGGACTCACTGCTGTGATGTGGATGTAGTTTATCCCTCAAAAGTTCAGGTGTTGAAGGCCTGGTCCCAGTGGAGCAGCATCAAGGAGGTAGAAGCTTTAAGAGGTGAGGACTAGTGAGAAGTGATTTGGTCTTTAAGAAGAATTAATATTTTTCTCACCCTCCAGAGCTGTGAGGTCATGTTGGTATAAACAGAGCAAGACTGGACCCTCCCTGGGTCTCTGATTTCCTGTCTCACCCATGTGGTCTCTTCTGCATGTGCTCCCACCATTGCACTCACCAGAACCAAGCAGAAGCCAGGGCTATGCTCTTGAATATCCAGAATTGTGAGCTAAGTAAACCTCCTTTCTTTATAAAATGCCCACCTTCAGGAATTATGTTATAGCAAAATAAAACAGACTAAGACACTTAGCATTACAAAGAGATGAACTGAGGGTTTACGCACAATCTTCCTGATATAATGACATTTAAGTATAACATATATTTAATAAGCCCCAGCACATGCTAGCAGTATTGCTCAGTGGTTACATGAGCAGCCTTTGGAGTCAGGCAGATCCAAGATGGAGCCTGACTCTGCCTTTTATAAGCTATAAGATCTTGGGCAAGTCTTTGTCTACCTCTATGTTTATCCTCCTATCTAAGGTAGAAATAATAATGGTCCTTATCTCTGTAATGAGGCTGAAGTAAGATAATAAGGAACATGCAGGTTCTGTGTCCAACACCTTGGAAGCCACAGCTATTACATAATCAGCACATTATAAGCCCTTAATAAATTATTTTGTAATAAGCTAGGGACATTTTGAAGTAAAATAATAAAGGGCTTAAAAGTGACAGCACTTCAGCCATCTACAATTAGAGAAAGATCATACATTTGTGAACAATATCTCATGACTTAAAAATGGCAATGGAGCCGGGCATGGTGGCGCACACTTGTAATCCCAGTACTTGAGAGGCAGAGACCGGAAGACCCGGGTTTGTGGCCAGCCTCAGTTACGTAGTGAGGCCCTCCACAACTTCGCGAGGCCCGGTTTCAAAGTAAAAGGATAAAAAATAGGGCCGGGGGTACACCCCTGGGTTCAATCCCCGGTACCGCAAAAAAAAAAAATGACAATGGGGCTGGTCCCACTCTGATCTGTTTGAAAACTCCCCAATATAATTATTTTGAAGAAAAAAAAGTTAGCAAAAACATATTACTATTTATCATCATAAAGGTATCCCACATATATACCTTCATAAATGTAATTACTTTAAGTAAATAGAAACTTATTATGACTATAACTATACTATGTTACACTTAGTATTAACAATAGTTACCCCCCCCAAAAAAAATAGTTGCCATTTATAAAGGGCTCACCAAGAGCCTAGCAGGTGTTAAATGCTTTATATGGATTATCTCATTTAACCCTTGCACCTACCCTATGAATTAGACACTGTAACCTCTATTTTAAAAAGAGCAGATCTAGAGAAGGTTACTGACTCACTCAAAGTAACAAAACTAACAAGTGCTGTGACCAGGACTCAGATCTCAACCTTCACCAGTCTTTGTCCTCTTAACTTGTGAAAATGTAAATCAAGTAAAGATTCTGACTTCACCAGTGTTCCATATACATCAGAAACAAAAGAATTAGAAATCTACTTGGAAATAATTTCATGACATTAAATTTTAACACTCTGAGAAGAAGGAAATATTCATCTTGAGAAGAATGTGAGTTACACAGTGTGGTATTTATCAAAACATTTTTTTAAATCTAAAAAGTAAACATCCCTTGAGTGAAATAAGATTACAACCACAGAAATTTGGGTTAAAAAAGAGTGCCTTTGTTCATTGGTTTTGCTTTCTTTAATAAAAGGACAAAGTTTAGAACAGAAGTGTAAAGTATGAGAAACAGTAAGATCTCCCAAGGGCAAGTTCAACTCCCTACCCATCTGCACAGTGGCTCCCTTTCCCAATACAGTCAGTACATAAAAACATCAAATAGGATTTCTCCCAGAATATTAGTCTCAGTCTTATATTAAAAGCAAAGGTGAGTGACAGGAGGTACCAAGGAGATAACACAGGTGAGCACTGTTGGCAGGCAGCCTGTTACCTGGAAGAGGAGATTCAGCCTGGAGGCCCGGCTGGCGATGGGCTCAGCAGCATCCAGCGGGTTCCGTGCTCCATACTTGAACTTCAGCATCTCCCCACTGGTGCTGAAGGGAGATGGGGAAAGGTCAAGTGTGTACTGACATTTTGAGCAAGAAGGGTTTGAGAGGCCCTCATCTCCTGAGATACCAAGGATAGGAAGGTGAAATTCAGCCACCACCCCAGGTGGGGAAGCTCAGCCTGGCCATGGGGAGGAAAAGCCAGATTTTACTCCCTGTAACAGGAAGGGATACACTTCCACTCTCAAATTTGCTCATTATCTGGTCCTCCCCTCTTAGAATGAAAGGTCACCAACCCGGGGTAGTGGCACATGCTTGTAATCCCAGTACTTGGGAGGCTGAGACCAGAGGATCCAGGTTCATGGCCAGCCTCTGCTACTAAGTGAGGCCCTCCACAATTAGTGAGACCCGGTTTCAAAATAAAGAATAAAAAATAGGACTGGGGTGTAACTCGGAGGTAGAATGCCCGTGGGTTCAATCCCAGTACAGCAAAAGAAAAAAAAGAATGAAAGGTCACCAAAGGCAGTGTCCCCACTTAGTGGGCACACACACAGCCTGGCACAGTGACTACCAACAAATAGCTATTGCATGAATGATTGAAATAAGCAAACTGCAAAGAAGGTGATAAGTGCTATGGGGTTTTTAAAAAATGTGCAAGGTGAGGGCAATTAGGTTGGGGCAAAGGGAGCAGTGCAATTTTTAACAGTGTTGATCTGAGTAAACTACACTGAGCAGGTGTAGTAACAGGGACTTAGGCTGCCTTTGCTAGAAGCAGCGAGTCTTTACCTAGACCTGCAGATGCCTATAGGTAACTAAAAGTGGGATAAAGCTTGGCATCTCTGCCTTCACTTTGTATCTGTCTCCTTTATTAAACTTTGGGTCAGGTTCCCGCTCTGCATGTAAGCACGCTAATCGTTTAAAAAGTGTTAATCTGCCGGGCTGGTGGCGCACACTTGTAATCCCAGTACTTTGGGAGGCGGAGACTGGAGGATCTGGGTTCACGGCCAGCCTCAGCTCACGCTCTCGCTCTCTCTCTCTCTCTCGCTCTCTCTCTAACCTAGTGAGGCCCCTCAGCAACTTCATGAGACCCGGTTTCAAAATAAAGTATAAAAAAATAGGGTCGGGGGTGTAGCGCGGAGGTAGAACGCCCCTGGGTTCAATTCCCAGTACCACCAAAAAAAAAAGTGTTCATCTAAAAACTAGTAATGCGAAGTTTATTAGCATTAAATTCACCTAACCTATATCTCCACCCCCTTGAAGTTGAAGGCAAGGTTTGCAGCGTCCTGTTTCAGACTCCTGGAACGGGGTCTAGAAGGGTACAGTGCCCACCCCCATCCAGGATCACAGGTCTGATACACAAACATCCTGAGCCACAAGTAGAAATTGCCCCTTCAAGTGATCCAGAGAGGAGGATCGCAGGTTGGAGGACAGTCTCAGTGACTTAGCAAGACTCTCAGAACCTAACAAAACCCTGTTTTAAAACAAAAAATAAAAAGGGCTAGGGGTGTAGCTTGGATGCAGAATGCCCCTGGGTTCAATTCCCATTACCATTAAAAAAAAAAAGGGAAAAAAGTTTTAGAGTCTCTGGAGCCACCTTTCAGAATCACACTGAGAGAAAAATCAACTACACCATGGTTTGATTATGCACACCTCTCACCCTCTTCCCCAATTCTGCCTTTATTTAAACCTAAAGCTCATAGCAAGGCCTGGTGGGTCATGCTTGTAATCCCAGTACTTGGGAGGCTGAGACAGGAGGATCACAAGTTTGCGGCCAGCCTCAGCTTAGTGAGGCCCTTGGCAACTTAGTGAGACCCTGTTTCAAAGTAAACAATAAAAAAATAGAGCTGAAGGTGTAGCTTGGAGGTAGAATGCCCCGGGGGTTCTATCCCCGCCCAGTACCGAAAAAAAAAAAAAAAGAATAAAATAGGGATGGGGGGGCGTAGCTCGGAAGTAGAATGCCCCTGGGTTCAATTCCCAGTACCAATAAATAGATAATCGATCGATCGATAGATATTTTTTAAAAAGCCTAAAGCTCCTGTCAGCACGCTGTAAAAGCAGAAGTCACTTAGCATCCCAATATGGCCGTATTGATTAAAGTGTCTTCTCTGCTTTCACCATGACCTTTTGTTTGGTGTTTGGGGTGAGTGGCTGGACGTGGTTTGTTGGGGAACACTCCCTCTCCCGGAAATCAAGCCTCTGCCCTAGGACACCAGTAACAAAGGTACTCAAGACCTGAGGGGGGGGGGTGACCGGCAAGTCTTACTGTTATCTGGGAATGGAAGATACAGTATCCCCTGGCAGAGGGAACAGCCAGGCCGTGGTCCAACAATAGCAAAAAGACCAAAGGGACTGGAGCAGAGTGAAAGGAGTGAAAGGAGGTGGTGGGCTGGGCACGAAGACAATGACACTGGAACGGAGAGCTTAAGTAAGTTGTTAGGCCACCCAGACAGTGAGCAGGACTCCACTAGAGAACGCCCGGAACGCTGACAGGCCGAGCAGAACACACACAGGACTCTCCCGGGACGGAGAGGAACGAGCCTCTGCCCCAGGCACCGCCAGGCAGACCCCGGGCTCCGGGACGGAGGGCGCGCGGGGCCGGCCCGGGAGGACCCTCCGGCCCCCGCAGCCCTGCAGGTGGATCGCTGCCATCCCTGCGGGAGGCAAAGCGGGATTGGTGTGGGTGGAACCCCTTTCCCCGGCGCGGCAGAGCCGAGCGGAGGAGAATTGGGGGTGGGGGGTCAGACTCACGCACCGCGGACCCCGCAGGCCTGCGCTCCGCTCCGCCCCGCGCCTCCCGCCGCCGCGTTTGAACCGGGGAACGGAGCAGGCGGAGCTCAGCCATGCCTGGGCCAATCAGAGTACCCGATCCTATGATAGACAGCGAGGCCCCGCCCACGTCCTTAAAGGGAAGCAGGAAGTTGAGAGAAGAGCCAATCATATTGTTTTTTCCTCTGACCCATAACCAATAGGAAAAGGGAAGGACAAATCCGGCAGGGCAGGTCTTGGAAGTTTGAAATTGGCGGTTACAGTGTCTCTGGAGGCGTCTGTTTGTCGAGGATCCCTTAGAGAGGCCTCTAGGGCGCTGTCCTCTGCTCTCGTGGACACCTTGGAGGAGGAAGGCCGCTCTGCCTGGACTTCTTGACCCTATTCATGGCTAAAGTAGAAGTACTCTTTACTTTGGGAAATGCAACTGGTTCTGAGCTTGAACTCGTTTTACTCTCCGGGCTGACTGTCCTGCCACAAATTGGTGAAGTCACTGAAACTTCCTGAAAAGAGCCAGGCTCGGCCTGTACTTGGGAGGCCGAGACAGGATCGCAGGTACTTGACAGCCTCAGCAACTTAGCAAGACCCTGTTTCAAAATAAAAAACGAAAAGGGTTGGAGGTGTAGCTCGGGGTGGAATGCCCCTGGGTTCAATCCCCATTAAAAAAAAAAAAAAAGAAAAGAAAAGAAACTGCCAGAAAGGACATTTTTAAATACATTAAAAACAAGATAATTAAATAAGCACTTGACCAAAGAAGAAATCCAAATGACCAACAAATGTATGAAAGGTGCCGAACCTCGTTTGAATCAGGAAAAATGAAAAATATACCCAGACTAGAAAAAATATAATTAAAGTCTGATGGTATTTGTGGAGATATGGAGTAAAATCAAACATAACTGAGGGGGTGTACATTAATACAATCACTTTGAAAAGGAGTTTGAAACTATTGGCTAACATTGAAGATTTGTGCATTTTATAACAACTCTTGGGAGTCGTTTCTCTACCTTAGAGAAACTCCTAATTCTGTACACCATGAGACACGTACAAGAATGTGCAATACAAAATAGTGTTTTACAACATAACGGCAAAAAAAACTGGAAGCAACCCAAATGTCCAGCAACATTAGGGAAGATAAAATTTCATATTGCAATGTTTTCATACAGCAATGAAAAGGAACAAATTACAGCAAACCACAGTGACATAATGAATCTCAAAACAATGCCAAGTGAAAGAAGCAAGACAATAAAGTATGATTCCATTAACGCAAATTTCAAAAGCAGACAAAAACAAAGCAAAGATATTTAGGGGAAGGATGTGCATACAGGTGACAAAATCATAAAGCAAAAGTCTGAATAGTAGATACCTGGGGTTGGGATAGAGGGCTTTCAGGGTTTCAGAAGTGCTCCTATGATCCATTTCTTAACTTGGGTGATAATAACATGGATGTTGTTTTTTGTTTTGTGGCACTGGTGATTGAACCCAGGGGCATTCTACCTCTGAGATACACCCCCAGACCTATTTTATTTTTATTTGGAAACAGGGTCTCAGTAAGTTGCTGAGGCTGGCCTCAAACCTGTGATCCTCCTGTCTCAGCCTCCAAGTGCTGGGACTACAGGCACATGCCACCACACCTGGCTAGGGATATTGTTTGTATTGATTAAATTGCATGTATGCATGTGTGGGTGTGTATATGTTCTACTTATATAAAAAAATTTTTTAAATGAGAGGCAGTCCTTTCTATACTCTTCTAATCCCTTCACTAGATAGAACTGGATCTCTCTCTCTCTCTCTCTCACACACACACACACACACACACACACACACACACGCACAAAACTAAAGCTACAGACTTGCTTAATACACATTTTTTCCCAAACAACTTGCTTCTTGTTCCCAGGATAATAATGACAGCTACTATTTATCAAGCACCCCCCTCCTCTTTTATAATCAAACATCTTATTTAATTTAATCCTCCCCACAGTCCTGGGAGGGAAGAACTATAATCCATATTCTACATATGGGAAAACTGAGAGATGAAGTGACTAATCCTGGGCCTTGCAGCTTTGGATGGTGGGGCTGGGTTTGGAATGTCTGGACTCACTCCAAAATCCTTTGTTTTACATAAAACCTGCTTAGAAGGTATTAGAAATCCTTCCAGCTCTAACCAGGTGCTGTGGTGCTCGCCTGTAATGCCAGTACTTGGGAGGGTGAGGCAAGAAGGTCAGCAGTTCAAGGCCAGCCTCAGCAACTTAGCAAGACCCTCAGCAACTTAGATCCTGTTTCAAAATAAAAAATGAAATAGGTCTGGGAGTGTAGTTTGGAGGTAGAATGCCTCTGGGTTCAACCTCTAGAATAAAAAAAAAAGATAAAAAGAAAGGAAGGAAGGAAGGAAGGAAGGAAGGAAGGAAGGAAGAATGGAAGGAAGGAGGCCGGGCGTGGTGGCACACGCTTGTAATCCCAGTACTTTGGGAGGCGGAGACCGGAGGATCCGGGTTCGCGGACAGCCTCAGCGCGCATGCGCGTGCGCACGATCGATCAATCGATCGATCGATTGATCTATCTCTCTCTCCTCTCTCCTCTCTCTCTCTCTCTCTCCCTCTCCCTCTCTCTGTCTCTCTGTCTCTCTCTCTCTCTCTACCTAGTGAGGCCCTCCGCAACTTCGTGAGACCCGGTTTCAAAAATAAAGTATAAAAAAATAGGGCCGGGGGCGTAGCGCGGAGGTAGAACGCCCCTGTGTTCAATCCTGGTACCGCAAAAAAAAAAAAAAAAAAAAAAAGAATGGAAGGAAGGAAAGAAGAAATTCTTCCAGCTCTGAGCGAAGAACAGTGGTACATGCCTGCAATCCCAGTGTTTGGGTGGCTGAGACAGAAGGATTGCAGGTTCAAGGACAGTTTCAAGCTAGGCGTGGTGGCGCATGCTTATAATCCCAGTACTTGGGAGGTGGAGACCAGAGGATCCGGGTTTGCGGCAGGCCTCAGCTACTTAGTGAGGCCCCCCGCAACTTCGTGAGACCTGGTTTCAAAATAAAGTATAAAAAATAGGGTCGGGGGTGTAGGTCGGAGGTCGAACCCCCTGGGTTCAATCCCCGGTACCGCAAAAAAAAAAAAAGGACAGTTTTAGCAAGTAGAGAGAGACTCTGTTTCAAAACAAAAATAAATAAAGGGCTGGAAATATAACTCGAAGGTAGAATACCCCTTGGCTCAATCCCTAGTACTACCCAAAAAGAGAGAGAGAGAGAGAGAGAAAATATCATAAAACTGTAAATATCAGTCCAGTCAACGGGGTTTTTCTCATCCAGTCAAACCTGTTTCCAGAGTATCACAAAAAGAAACCTCTACCAGAATGTCGGGACTTGTTTGTCCTAAATTAGAATTCTATGTGAATATCACCATTTTTTTTTTACTGCCCTTAATCTGGCCTACAAATCCTACTAATTTCCCATTAGAATAATTATTGGCTTCTGCAAATCCTTTATGGAAAAAGACAAGGAATAAACAACGGATAAAATGAATAAAGAGGAATCGGATCCAAGATGGCGACCAACGGAGACGACACACTACGATCTCTGTGAGACGCACATCTCATTCGCTGTGAAAGCAACCTCTCCACAGAAGAAAGGCAACACAAACTTGAAGTAAACAACGAAAGTTTGAAACATGACGGAATCAAAGCCAGAAGACAAAACAGAGGAAAGTAAAAAACTTCAAGCACCTTACCTAAGGGACGGCAGTGGCGCCATCTTGGCCGGACCGCGCCAGCCACTACCGGCATTGCGGCCTCCACACGCCGCCGGCAGAGAAGCCAGAGACCTGCTGGAAGCTCAGCAGCTGCAGGTCAGCAGAGACGAAAGCAAGCAGCAGCTCCTCCACACTCAAGAGACCAAACGGCGGCAGCGACAGCGGCTGCAGCGGCGCCATCTCGGCAGGACTTTACCGGCGGCCACCAGCATTGTGGCTTCCACACAAGACCAACAGAGACGCCAGCGACCTGCTGTGCATCCAGCAGCTGCAGAATAGCAGCAGAGAAGCCGAGCAGCGACTCGCTCCACACGCGACACGGACCCGAACTGCTGCGTCAACAGAAGCAGCAGCGCCATCTTGGTCAAACCGTGCCGACGGCTACCAGCATTGCAGCTTCTGCAGGCCACCGATAAAGAAGACAGGGAGCTCTTCAAAAACCAGCACTGCAGAGCACCAGAGACAAAAGCGAGCAGCAGTCCGATCCACACTCGGCAGAGTCCCCAGTGCCCGGAGGCCTGACCAGAACCTGCGGCAGCGGCTGAGCCCACCCCC
>PVJS01054081.1:0-13073 GCA_004027185.1 Glis glis
TTGAACCCAGGGGCGTTCTACCTCCGCACTACACCCCCGGCCCTATTTTTTTATACTTTATTTTGAAACCGGGTCTCACGAACTTGCAGAGGGCCTCACTAGGTAGAGAGAGAGAGACAGGGAGAGAAGGAGAGAGAGAGAGAGAGAGCGAGAGAGAGCTGAGGCTGGCCGCGAACCCGGATCCTCCGGTCTCTGCCTCCCAAAGTACTGGGATTACAAGCTTGCGCCACCACGCCCGGCTGAGATCCTGTTTCAAAATAAAAAATAAAACGAGGCTGCGGGTGTAGCTCAGAGATAGAATGGCCCTGGTTCAATCCCAGTAACACGCATGCATGCGCTTCCGCGTGCGCGCGCACACACACACACACACACACACACAGTAGGAGATAGACACAACTCCAAAATACACTTAAGCCCAAGAGGAATGAATTTGGCTTTTTGCAGTCCCGTGTGTCTCATACCACTCGCCGTGGATACACTAACCTCAGGGCAGGTGTCTTCCGGGGCAGAAAGAATCCGAGGGGAGCAGGGTTATGGCAGAGCCCAGTCTCTTGGTCCTGGGCTTGGGTGGGGAGAGAAGACAGTGCAAGTGCCAAGTGAGTTAAGAGAGTTCACCAGCTCCTCTGCCCTCTGCAGGCCTTGGATGACGCCAACAAGGGCATCATCGAAGAGCTGAAGAAAACGAACTACAGGGAGGTGCTCAAAGAAAAAGGTGAGTCCCTGGATCCCCACAGGGTCAACTCCAGCATGCCCCTCACCTTCTCTCCCAGCGTTCCTGGCCACTTCCCAGCAGCTCCCCCAGGCCAGGTGGCACCGCTTTCGAGCCTTCTGATGCCCGCGCCATCCCGGGGGCAGGGCAGGGACTCGGCGTTAGAGCCGCCTATCTGCTCCAAGAGCCCACTCATTTCGATTTTCTTTTTTTTATGGTACTGGGGATTGAACCCAGGAGCATTCTACCTCCGAGCTACACCCCCAGCCCTATTTTTTATTCTTTATTTTGAATAAGTTGCCGAGGGCCTCACTAAGTAGCTGAGGCTGGCCGCAAACCTGCGATCCTTCTGTCTCAGCCTCCCAAGTACTGGATTACAAGCGTGCGCCACCACACCCAGCTCCCACTCATTTATTTCTTCACGTTATCCATCAAGTATTTATTGAGCTTGTGCCATGTGCCAGGAAGGTGTTAGATTCTGGGGAGACAGGGGCTGGTCTCCTGACCTGGGGGAGGCTATAGCTCAGTGGGAAGGACTGATGGAGTGGTCAGCCACTGGGCTCCTGTGTGCAAGGGCTGCATTAGGGCGGAAGCACACAGCCTGAGGCACACGCAGAGGAAGCGGGCAGATAGGGAAGACCTCATAAAGGAAGAATCACCTGCCTCTGGCGCCAGAAGATGAGAGGTGGGTGATGGAGGGCATTTCCAGCAGGGAACAGCAGGAGCAAGGACAGCAGAATGACAGGAACTACCCTTTGGGGCTCTTTATTGCAGCCAGGTACTGGGTTAAGCATCAGACAGGAATCATCTCCTGTCCTTACTACCCTAGGAGGCAGATCCAGTTAGTCTGGGGGAAAGGGAGGCTGAGTGAGGTAGTGAGCTGCGAGTCACAGCTCAGGAGGACTCAAATGTCCGGCTCCAGCGACTCCAGCCACCACCCTGCAGCTGGCTTTGCACTGTTGCTCTTCCAGGGGCCCCAGAGAGGCTGGAGTGCAGGGGCTGCTCCGCTTTGCCTCACCACTGTGCCACATCTCACAAGGCCCCTGTGGGGGCTGGAAGGAGTGAGGGACAAAGAGGCTGAAGGCCAGGAAAGCCCAGAGGAACTGGCTGAGATCCATCCATTTAGTGCCTCCCCTGTGCCAGGTGTTCTTTTAGGGGCTTCATATGCACTGACTCACTGTCTTTCCAAGAATGCTGTCAAAGAAGTTTTAAGCTAGCTGGGTGTGGTGGCACACACCTGTAATCCCAGTACTTGGGACGCTGAGACAGGAGGATTGCAGGTTCGAAGCCAGCCTCAGCAACTTAGTGAGGCTGTCAGCAACTTACAGTTTTTATTTGGAAACAGTGAGACCCTGTTTCCAAATAAAAAATAAAATAGATCTGGGAGTGTAGCCCGGAGGTAGAGGTCCCTGGGTTCCATCCCCATAGCACAAAAAAATAAAATAGGGCCGGGCACAGTGGCACATGCCTGTAATCCCAGCATTTGGGAAGCTGAGACAGGAGGATCGCAGGTTTGAAGCCAGGCAACTTAGCGAGGCTCTCAGCAACCTAGTGAGACCTTGTTTCCAAATAAAATCGGGCTGGGGGTGTAGCTTGGAGGTAGAATGCCTCTGGGTTCAATCCCCAGTTCCACAAAAAATATAAAATAAAATAAAATAGGGCTGGGGGGTAGCTTGGAGGTAGTATACCCCTGGGTTCAATTATCAGCACTACACACACACACAAAGTATTAAGCTGGGCATGGTGGTGCACACTTGCAATCATAGTACTTGGGAGACTGAGACAGGAGGATCGCAGGTTTGTGGCCAGCATCAGCAACTTAGCGAGGCCCTGTTTTAAAATAAAAAATAAAATAGGGCTGAGGGTGTAGTTCAGAGCTCGAATGCCCTGGGTTCAATCCCCAGTCCCCCCCCCCCACACAAGAAAGTATGATTTGCTTAATTTTGGAGATGAGTGTTAAAAATCCCCAGTGATTTTCAGTCTTGGCCAGTCTGGCTTTAGAACCTGTGCTTTTACCATGGTTCCCTACTGTTTCTGGGGTCAGGTAGGCTCTGTCTGCTTCCCCTTCCCTCTGTCTGCTTCCTCTGTCTGCATACCCCCTGTGGGGGTATATCTTCACCCTAGCCATATTGCAGGGGTGGGGGTGTCCAGAAGGAAAGAGCCCAGTGCAGACTCTTGGCTATGGCCCTCCAGGCTCCAAGAGTCCTGTCCTCTCTGGTCCTCCTGGTCACAGCAGCAGGAGGTTTCCAGGCACCACAGCAGCAAGATGACAGCCCTTTATTATCCAGTGTCTGTCATGTGGCAGCTGGGTACCCTTAGAGAGGGGCTGGGCCTCTGCCCTACAGCCCTTTGATCTGTTTTAAGGAGCCACAGGAGCAATCAGTGTGAAAGAAAAACAGCAGATGGGAAATGGCAGATGCTCTAAGCAGCCTCCTGCCGCTCCACAGGCCTCTGCTGGGGAAGGGCCCTCCCCAATTCTCTAGGGAAAGCACTGAGGCCTGTGGCAGCTCCTGGCACTTCCTTCTCAGAAAGGCAGGTGGCAGCATTGCTCATCTTTTTTGCCTCCCGCTGTGAATTCGGAGAGCCTCTGCGGGTGACCTGGGGACCAGAGGCTGCCCGGAAGAGAATGAGGGAAACTCAAGAGGAGGGATTGGTGACTTTTCTCTATACCTGTTAAAAACACACACGCTTGTAATCCCAGTACTTGGGAGGCTGAGACTGGAGGATATGGGTTCGCAGCCAGCCTCAGCTACTTAGTGAGGCCTTGTTTCAAAATAAAGAATAAAAAATAGGGCTGGGGGTGTGGCCTGGAGGTAGAATGCCCCTGGGTTCAATCCCCGGTACCGCAAAAAAAAAAAAAAAAGAAAAAAAAAAAAAAACAAGGAGGGAGCCAGATGTGGTGGCACATACCTGTAATCCCAGTACTCGGGAGGCTGAGACAGGAGGATCGCAGGTTTGAAGCCATTCTCAGCAAATTAGGCTCTCAGCAACCTAGCAAGACCCTGTTTCCAAATAAAAAATAGAATAGAGCTGGGGTGTAGCTCAGAGGTAGAAGGCCCCTGGGTTCAATCCCCAGCACCGAAACAAACAACCAACCAAGGAGCAAGGAACCTCCTTGTCCAGCATTTCTCCCACTGATCTTTCTGCTGGCAACCTGCTCATAGTTTTAGAAGAAACCTCCTAACAAATGATAAAAGTTTTCCCAGGGACAAAGAGAACGTGGCTGAATGAGAGGACTGGAGAAAAGAACCTGCAGTCAGTTTCTAGCACCTATGCTCTTTCTTTCTTTTATTGTGTGTGTACATGTGTGGTACTGGGAACTGAACCCAGGGGAGGGGGGTTCTACCTCTGAGCTACATCCCTAGCCCTTTTTATTTTATGTATTTATTTATTTAATGTATTGGTACTGGGGATTTAACTCTGAGGTATTCTATCTCTGAGCTATACCCCCAGCCCTATTTTTTATTTTATTTATTTATTTTTATTTATTTATTTTTTGCGGTACTAGGGATTGAAACCAGGGGCATTCTACCTCTGAGCCACACCCTCAGCCCTATTTTTATTCTTTCTTTCTTTCTTTCTTTCTTTCTTTCTTTCTTTCTTTCTTATTTATTTTTGCAGTACCAGGATTGAACCCAGGGGCATTTTACCTCCGAGCTACACCCCCGGCCCTATTTTTTATACTTTATTTTGAAACTGGGTCTCACGAAGTTGCAGAGGGCCTCACTAAGTAGCTGAGGCTGGCCGTGAACCCGGATCCTCCGGTTTCCGCCTCTCAAGTACTGGGATTACAAGTGTGCGCCACCATGCCTGGCTATTCTTTATTTTTGAAACAGGGTTTCACTGAGTTGCAGAGGGCCTCGCTAAGTAGCTGAGGCTGACTGCAAACCTGTGATCCTCCTGTCTCAGCCTCCCAAGTACTGGGATTACAAGCGTGTGCCACCATGCCCGGCTTTTATTTTTATTTTATTTTTTTGTGTGTGGTACTGGGGATGGAACCCTGGAGCATTCTACCTCCGAGCTACACCCCACCCCCGCCCTCAGTCCTATTTTATTCTTTTATTTTGAAACAGGGTCTTACTAAGTTGCAGAGGGCCTCACTAAGTTGCTGAGGCTGGCTGCGAACCTGCGATCCTCCTGTTTCAGCCTCCCAAGTACTGGGATTACAAGTGTGCACTACCACGCCCGGCTTATTTTTATTTTGAAATAGGGTCTCGCTAAATTGCTGAGGGTGGTTGTGAACCTTCAATCCTCCTGTCTCAGCCTCCCAAGTACTGGGATTACAGATGTGCACCAGTGCACCCAGCACCTTTGCTGTTTCTCACCAGGAAAAGAGCATGTACTCTTGGGTCAGACCATCCTAGGTTCCAACTCTGGCCCTGCTATTATATACTTGCAGAGTGACCATCTTCTGATTTCTCTTCTGACAATCTTGGGTCTTTCGACTGCAAACTCAAATCAGTGACACTGCAATTTCTTTCTTTTTCTTTTTTGCGGTACTGGGGATTGAACCCAGGGGCATTCTACCTCCGAGCTACACCCCCAGCCTGATTTTTTTATTCTTTATTTTGAAACAGGGTCTCACTAAGTTGCGGAGGGCCTCACTAGGTAGCTGAGGCTGGCTGCGAACCTGGATCCTCCTGTCTCAGCCTCCCAAGTACTGGGATTACAAGCGTGCGCCACCACGCCCGGCTGACACTGTGCAATTTCACAGTGACCAAATGATATAATCTGTATAGCATCTCACATGATGTCAGCACAGGGCTGGCACTGGGTAAAGAAACGAGGGCTCCCTTTCTCTCCTTTTGGAAAGCGTGCTGTCAACTAGGAAGGAAGGAGCTTCTGTGGGGCTCTCTAGAAGCAAAGGCCTCCCTCTGCAGGCCTAGTGGTGAACAAGCTTTCACCTTTCTTCCCTCCTCCTTTCTGCTGTTTTTCAGAAGAGGCCACTGTGTTTACCGAAGATAGAACTATGGTGGCAAAGGAGAAGGAAGAGAAAAAAGGGAAAGATGATGTTGAAAAGCTGATGAAGAGGTGGGAAAGAGAGCCAACTGGGAGTGAGAGAGAGACGGAGGAGGACGAGGAGGGATTCACGGAAGCTCCTCAGAGAGCGGAAGCAGAAAAAACCAAAAGAGACTCCACAGAAGTTGCCCAAAGACGGCTGGGGGAGGGCAAGCCGCTGCTGGAAGTGGGCAGGAGAGAGTCTAGGGAAATTTACAGGAGGTCTTCAGAGTTAGACCAAAGACCCTCCAGAGAATTAAGCAGAAAGGTCTCAGAGGGACTAGAGAAAAGACTTCCAGAAGGAGGCAAAGGAGAGGCAGAAGACCTGGGGGAAACAGGAGAAAAAGGAGAAATGAAAGAAACCAAAAATGCCGAAGAAGCAGAAAATGAATAAAAATGAAGCCTGCCTTAGTAGGCATTAGGATCAGGAGGTGTTCACAGGGGCTACAGACTCTTATTAAAACTGGATTTTCAAGCTGAGATTTGTTTTTAATAGGAAAAAAATGGGGAACTGGCTCCCACAGTTCAGCTCTACCTCTTTCCGTCACTATTTTCCCATTAAATATGTACCTTTCACTTTTACAAACCCCGAGTCTCTCATTTTGCCTCATCTCTCCCACACATTCTTAGAAGCACCTCATGGAAGAAATAAGATGCTGTGAAGAATCTCAGGAGGGTTGAAAACCCAGCTGAGCTCTAGGGAACCCCAAAAGTTTAGAGGAGGAAAGAGAAAGACCTGGGAGTAGAGGTAGGTCTGCCTAACTTGGGGCTGTTGGTTCGCCTTGCTGAGGACCTACTGTGTGCAGGACATGGGAGGCTGTATGGAAGAAGCAGTGATGGGTGGACAGCCTCAGCTAGCATCAGCAGTCACACTGGGCGGGCCTGTAAACCCCTAGGCCTTGAAAGCAGAATGGTTAGGAATGAAGGGTGCTCTAGGGGTCCCAAGGAAGAGAGCTGGCTCCTGCCAGAGAACAGCAAAGGAGTCTGGGAGTACTGGTGACAGAGGGACTCCGGCTCTGCCACCTCCAGTGGCACAACGGAGTAAATCAGGCTCTCCACGCTTCTTTCTTCCTCTGTACAAAGAGGTACCAGCCTCGGGGGTTGGCGTGAGGATTAGAAGAGTGCCTACCACAGCACTTGTTACACAGGAAGCTCAAAAATCCAACCAAGCGTTCAGTGACTTCACAGAGGAGGTGGCAGCTGGGCAGGAGGATGAGTCCTTTGCCACTGTGGTCCCTGCTCGGGGATGGAACCCAGGGTCTCCATGCATGGTAGGCAAGCACTGTACCACTGAGCTACATCCCCAGCCCCAAGATAAAATTATAATGAAATATTACAAAAAAATTTAATGCAAAAATGCACAATGAATAAAATATCAAAACTTAGGATCCGACCTTGCACGACCCTGCCTCACTCCCTTCATCCTAATTCCAGGAAGGGAGATTGTGTCCCTATTTCAAGAATTAATCTTTTAAATCGGGCATGGTGGTGCATGCCTATAATTCCAGTACTTGGGAGGCTGAGACAGGAGGATCACAGGTTTGAAGCCAGCCTCAGCAACTTAGTGACTTAGGCTCTTAGGAACTTGGTGAGACCCTGCTTCCAAATTAAAATGGGCTGAGGTAGTGTAGCTCGAAGGTAGAATGCCCCTCGGTTCAATCTCCAGCACTACACACACACACACACACACACACACACACTAATCTTTTATAGGAGCTGGGGGGGAGGAGAGTGTGTAGCTCAGCGGTAGAGCATGAACAAGGCCCTGGGTTCAATCCCCAGCAGCGCTCCCTCCCGCCCCCCAAAACCACTAGCGTGTCCGAGCCTGCAGGCAGCGCAGGGCGCGGGTGCGCGGGGCGGGCCGACTGTTTCCGGGAAGCGGAGTCTCGAGCTTCGCGGCGCCGCGCCTGCGCGGAGGCCGCCCCGGGCTATGAAAAGCGGCCCGCGCGGGGTGGGCCCGCCGAGGACGCCGGAGTCCCTGGCGCAGGCGGGCGGCCTCGGAGAGCTAGTGCCCGCACAGGCGGCGACGGCGGCGCCCTGCTCAACATGGTGAGCGGACTCGGGAGGCCGGGGCGCGGGCGGGGCGCGGGGGTGGCACCCTAACGGAAAGCAAGAGTACTGGGGGACTCCTGGGAGGACGTGGCATGCAAATGAGGACCCGAGGTTCCGGAGTTGAGTTCCAGTCTTGGGTACTCCAGTGCGGCCCGAAGGTAAAGGGGAGGCTCTGGGGACGGGCGCGCCGCTGGCTGAAGGAGGAAAGCGGTGGCATTTAAGAGGAAGGAGCTCAGGGATGGCGCAGCTGCTGCTCCCTGGGCATGCACGGCTGTCGGGTGGGCTTGGGATAGCGGAGGATCAGTGAGTTCCAGGGCAGCTGCCCAAGGCCTGGCCTGAAGGTGCAGTAGGCCGGCTGATCTCTCAGGGTGCAGAGGGGAAGCAGAGCCAGCGCAGAGAAGACAACTTACAGCAAAACCCGTCACTTGTTGCTTTTAGCACACAGGAAAACGAGTGGCTCAGAGGGGTGCTGCTGACACACAGCAGAAGGGCAGGGGGGCAGAGCCAAATCCTGGACACAGGTGCCCTGTGCCGCCCAGTCCTGGGGCAGGCACAAAGACCACGACTTTGTCGGGGGCTGAGAGAGGTCAGAGGAGGAGGTGGCAGGCAGTAAATGAGGTCCTTTGTTCAGTGCTCTACTGCCCTGCCCCCATCAGCCCTCTGTGGGACCATTGTCCCCCCATCCCAGACAAGAGAGTATTATCTGTTGCTGCCATTGTTGGGGGAAGGGAGGCCGTCTTTGGGTGGCTCTCCTCCACCCCCACCCTCTTCTGCACACTCAGAGCCAGGGCAGCTGTGGCTTTGACCAGACAGAGAGTCCCAGGCCTCCAAACGGGACCTCCTTGAGAGGTGCCAGGAATATAGAAGTTAGAGCCAGGCCCAGAAGCACAGGCCCAACCCTCCCCTGCACTTCCAACACATCTCCCTTTCAGAGGGGCAGCAGCAGTGCTCCTTGGGGAGACAGGGTAAGAGGTCAGGGAGCTTCTGTCAGGTTCCCTCCCCATCCCCAATGGCCCAAGGCAGACAGGTACCCAAGGACCTACAGGGAGAAAAAGGCCACTGCTGCCCTGCCCAGGGAAGGTGTTCACAAGCAGGAGTGCTTTAAGTCAGGCCCGGGGATTCCTGAGCCAGGGTTCCCCACTAGAGCTAGGCTGGAGACCAGGGGGCAGGGCTGGCTGCAGGGGACCTGGACTGACATCTCTTCCCTCCTTACACAGAACAGAGGGTTTTCCCGGAAGAGCCACGCATTCCTGCCCAAGATCTTCTTCCGCAAGATGTCATCCTCAGGGGCCAAGGACAAGCCCGAGCTGCAGTTTCCCTTCCTGCAAGATGAGGACACAGTGAGCACGCTTCAGGAGTGCAAGACGCTCTTCATCCTGCGCGGCCTGCCAGGAAGCGGCAAGTCCACGCTGGCTCGGGTCATTGTGGATAAGTACCGCGACAGCACCAAGATGGTATCGGCCGATGCTTACAAGATCACGCCCGGCTCGCGGGGTGCCTTCTCTGAGGAGTACAAGCGACTCGATGAGGACCTGGCCTCCTACTGCCGCCGGGACATCAGAGTTCTCGTGCTAGATGACACCAACCATGAGCGGGAGCGGCTGGAGCAGCTCTTCGAAATGGCCGACCAGTACCAGTACCAAGTAGTGCTGGTGGAGCCCAAGACAGCATGGCGGCTGGACTGCCCCCAGCTTAAAGAGAAGAACCAGTGGCAGCTGTCAGCCGACGACCTGAAGAAGCTGAAGCCCGGGCTGGAGAAGGACTTCCTGCCACTCTACTTCGGCTGGTTCCTGACCAAGAAGAGTTCCGAGACCCTCCGCAAAGCTGGCCAGGTCTTCCTGGAGGAGCTGGGGAACCATAAGGCCTTCAAGAAGGAGCTACGGCACTGTAGGTGGCACAGGGGCGGGGCAGGGGCACAGGGAAGCTAAACCCCTGCACTGTTCCCTCATGCGGAAGCCCACCTTGCCGGGTACAGGGTGCTGAGTGCGTAGGATCATCATGTTCTCGAAGGACCGGGTGCGGGTTGGGGACAGTGGCTGGAGGCTTCCCTGGACCAGCCAGAAACAAGTGGGCGCTTAACAGAAGTAGTCTTGGGTAGTGGAAGTGTGATGGAGATATGGAGGGAGGCACTGCCCAGAGCACCTCTCCTTCCAGCCCTCTTTTCCCGTGTCCCTCTCCTAGCTTGGACCACCATCCTGGTTTTGGAGGTGGGAAAAACAAATTCGCAATAGGCAACGCCATCCTATAATATAACCTAAGGGGGAGAATCTGGCTCACTGTTGTCAAACTCATTTTTAGCAGCAGAATCATGTTCCAAAACAAAATAGTACATGGAATCCTGGCCTTGGGTGAGCACCCCTCCCCTCCTTGTGGCATTACATGCCTCCACCTAGTCCAAAACCTTAGGCTTTGCAGATGGGGAAGCAGTGCCCAGAGTGATGTAACATCTGCCATCTGGAGCCCTGGACCCTGGCCACTCAAGCAGGGTTCTCACCCAGCGAGGGGTCTTGGCTCCAGTGATAGGGTAGGTTGGGATAGGGAAGGGTCCTGGTGGGCCTTATTCTCTTGCAGCACCCTACTGGGGCTGTCGCCCATTTATCTATGCCTTTAAGCCAATTCTACCCCCATCCCAATTTTCGGTGAACTGCATACTTGAAATAACCTGCCCTTTTATTGCTCAGAGAACAATATGCCTTTATATGCCTGTGTGGGTTCTCAGAGAACTTTTTTTTTTTTTGCGGTACCGGGGATGAACCCAGGGGCGTTCTACCTCCGCGCTATACCCCCGGCCCTATTTTTTTATACTTTATTTTGAAACCGGGTCTCACGAAGTTGCGGAGGGCCTCACTAGGTAGAGAGAGAGAGAGAGAGAGAGAGCGAGCTGAGTCTGGCTGCGAACCCGGATCCTCCGGTCTCTGCCTCCCAAAGTACTGGGATTACAAGCGTGCGCCACCACGCCCGGCGCTCAGAGGACTTTTTTCTGGGCTCCTAAAGCTCAAACTCTGCAGGGAAGCATGGAGCCTGCATTGACCTGGCCAGGAGTCAGCGCTGTCCTGTGAATGGCTTTAGGGAGAAGTGCTGAGAGGCAAGGCTCCTCTCAGCTGGTGGCACTGCCCTGGCATGACTGCTGCTCCAAGCTGCTTGTACCATAAAAAGGATGCTTTTCTGCCCAGGATACAGCAGAAATGTCATGGGCCAAGAACAAGGCCTGCTGTCAACAAGGCCTGCTCTTCTTCCCCAGTGAGAGCAAAGGGATTCACCTCTGGGAACAAACAGGGAAAAGCCGGTGACTCTGGAGACAGCCACAAGGCTTGGTGTCTTGGAAATGGACTCACAGATGTTCTACCCTTCTTGGTGGCCACCAGCCACATGTCATCCCACTGTGCCCCAGCACCTTCCTGCAGCAGGCCTGCAGGGCGTGTCATTTTTATGGTCACCACATAACCGTGCCCATTCAAATGGGCCCTGGGTGAAATGAGGTGCTGCTATTACTCAGTGGTCCTGGGAAACTGGGGTGTATGGGCACCCTAATTGTTATAGCAGATTGACAAAGTCAACCCCTTACCCCAGGCCCGACAGCAAGTGGCAAGATGTTTATTGTTATTTATTAATTTTGGTACTGGAGATTGAACTCAGAGGCATTCTACCTCCAATCTATATCCTCATTCCTTTTTATTTTTTATTTTGAAATAGGGTCTTGATAAGTTGCTGAGGCTGGCTTCGAACTTGCTATCCTCCTGTCTCAGCCTTCCAAGTATTGGGATTATAGGTGTGCACCACCACACCAATTTTTTTTTTTTATATTGGAGATTGAACCCAGGGTCGTTCTACCTCTGAGCCACACCCTCAGCCCTATTTATTTTATTTAATTATTGTGGTACTGGGGATGGAACCCAGAAGCATTCCACTTCTGGGCTACATCCCAGCCCTATTTTATTTTTTGTTTGGAAACAGGGTCTTGCTGGGTCGATGAGTCTCACTACTTGCTGACGCTGTCCTGTGATCCTCTTGTCTCTGTCTCCCAAGTACTGGGATTACAGGCGTGCATCACCACACCCTATTTAATTTTGAAACAGGGTCTTGCTAATTGCTGAGAGTCTCACTAAGTTGCTGAGGCTGGCCTCAAACCTTCGATCCTCCTTGTCTCACCCTTCCAAGTACTGGCATGACAGGTGCACACCACTACTGTTACTTCTGGCTTTTTTCACTGTACAGCGCTGTTCCTGACCCTCTTTTCTCTTCCCATCCAACTTTTCATGCTTTGCTTTCTCTGCTGGGTGCGCTGTTGGTGGATCTCAGTCCTTTGGCCTGTGCTGCCTACCCCTGGATTATATATATATATATATATATTTTTTTTTTTTTTTCGGTACTGGGGATTGAACCCAGGGGCTTTCTACATCTGAGCTATACCCCCAGCCCTGTTTTTTATTCTTTATTCTGAACTAAGTTGCAGAGAGCCTCACTCAGTAGCTTGAGTCTGGCTTTGAACCTGCGATCCTCCTGTCTCAGCCTCCCAAGTACTGGGATTACAAGCGTGCGCCACCATGCCCGGCTTACCCCTGGATTATAGATGCCTTAATTTGGGGAAGAAATATAAAGCCAGGGAATCTAAACACATTTTTTTTCTTCTTGCTGTGCTGGGGATCAAACCCAAGGCACTGAGATGGAAAGCAAGTGCCACATCCCCAGCCCTCAAACTTTATTTATTTTTTATTTTTTGCGGTACTGGGGATTGAACCCAGGGGCATTCTACCTCTGAGCTACACCCCCAGCCCTATTTTTTATTCTTTATTTTGAAACAGGGTCTCATTAAGTTGCAGAGGGCTTCACTAAGTAGCTGAGGCTGGCTGTGAACCCGGATCCTCCTGTCTCAGCCTCCTGAGTACTGGGACTACAAGTGTACGCCACCATGCCCGGCTTATTCTTTATTTATTTATTTTTATTTATTTATTTATTTTGTGGTACCAGGGATTGAACCCAGAGGCGTTCTACCTCCGAACTACACCCCCGGTCCTATTTTTTATACTTTATTTTGAAACCAGGTCTCACGAAGTTGCGGAGGGCCTCACTAAGTAGAGAGAGAGAGAGAGAGAGAGAGAGAGAGACGGAGAGAGAGAGAGAGAGCTGAAGCTGGCTGCGAACCCGGATCCTCCGGTCTCCGCCTCCCAAAGTACTGGGATTACAAGCGTGTGCCACCACGCCCGGCTTATTCTTTATTTTTGAAACAGGGTCTCACTAAGTTGCAGAGGGCTTCACTAAGTAGCTGAGGCTGGCTGTGAACCTGTGATCCTCCTGTCTCAGCCTCTCAAGTACT
>PVJS01054082.1:0-13085 GCA_004027185.1 Glis glis
CGCCTCGCCCGCCCGCCCGCCGGGGCCGCGCAGCCCCTCCGCCGCCGCGCCTCGCACGCCCGCCCGCCCGCCCCGCCGCGCCGGCGGGAGATTCAAACGGCCCAGCGCCGCGACCTCGCCGCCCCGGAGCGCAGACCCGCGCGCCTCGGGCCCGGCGGCCGCCCGGCGGGGTGCGTCTCCGCCGCCCGGAGCGCGGTTCCGTCCAGCTCTCGTTTGGAGAGAGCGGTTTGCAGGCAGGGGCTCTGCCCCGAGAGGTCTGCGTGAGGCGCTCCGGGGAGGCTCCGCTGCGGGGAGGGCAGCCCCAGCGTCCACAGGCACCCGTCGACCCGTTGGCGAGATTGGAGAGGTGTGCCCTGAACTCCGCACCAACTCAGTCTGTCGACTAGTTATTTGCTGGCCGTGCTTTCCGTGCCGCTCTTGAAGTGCTGGGGAACAATGGTGACAAGGGCGGGCCCCATGTGGCCTTCACCGAACTCCGGGTCCCCTCGGGCAGAGCGCATGTGTGTCCACAGTTACGATCCAGTGTGATCAATAAAGTATGCCCCCGCAGCCCGGGCACTGCTGCTGGCAAGACTTTAATTCATCAGAAGTTAATTGAGCTCCGACCACGTGTGACTTGTGTCCCCTAGCAGAAGTTACACGGGGGACCTCAGCTCTGCTCGGGAAGGTCAGGGATGGCTTTCCAAGTGAGGTGACTCTTGATCGGATTTTGATGGAACCTCACAGGGTGGCTGGCTGGCGCTGGCAGACCAGGGTGATCAGGCACACCCATGCAAAGCCCTGAAAGTACAGGTGATTGTTGTGGCCAGGGATGCCACAGGTGATTCTGCAGGAAAGGAGCAGCAAGATGGTACAGCAGGGTCATGGTGAGAAAGGTCAGAGTGCAGGACCAAGGAACCCTGGACTGGGTGGGGGTGGAGGAGGCAGGGAAGGGTTCCCTAAAGAAGGGCGTCTGAGTGGAGCCTGAAAAGTTGAATTAGGAGTTAACCGGTCTGGTTGCCCCTGGGCTACCCTTACCTTCCTTATATGTAAAATGAAGGTAAGATGCCTGTGGTGAGGATTACTAATATCCTATAATTTCTGTAAAACAGTGCTTCTAACATCTGGTGGAAGCTGTGGCTCCTTTCCCCAGGGAGAAAATAAAACAATAAACACAGAGGCCCAGGCACAGCTCTGTATATAAAAGCAACCCTGGAGAGGAACTCCTGGTGTGAAGTGTGCCAACCCTGTGCCTGTCATAACAGCAGCTCAGCAAATGTTTGTTGACAGGGGAGCCCTGTCCTCCCTTCCCGCCTGGAAAGGTTCTTTGTGGACCTTTCACACAAAGAGATTCTTCAGCCCCTGAGTCTGGCAGGCAGGTTCTGCTTCCTGGTGTGGGGGAGGGAAGGAACAGTTGGTGTGGTCCCAAAACACTAGGTCTCCCTTTGCTGAAACTAGGCTATGGTGAGGTCACAGGTGGTTGTAAGAGGAACACTAGACTCTCTTCATTCAACAAATGAGGAAATGGAGGAGGTAGGGTGGCATCTCCAGCCCTGGGATTTCATCCTACTTCTGTATGGTCTGGGGCACCTTTCCCTGAGCCTCATCCCCCTTATCTGTGGGGGGATGTGATCCACAACTGGAGTGATCACACCTCAGGTCACTCTGGGGGAGGTCAGCACACCACAGGTACCTATTAGTGGATGTTGACTCCATAGCTGACTCTTAATTATTTGTACTAATCTTCTCTGTTTCATTCAGATTTTAGCATATGTGCTGCCTAAGTGGGCACTGACTTTTAATTTTTTGTGACTGTCTCACTATTCTCCCAGATTGTCAGTTCCTTGAAAATGAAAGCTGGGGAGTGAAGGATGGGACTAGAAACATGATGAGAACAGACAAGTCCAGATTCCCAGTTTAGATACTTACTGAAGAAGAAAACACACCCAGGGACCTGGGGTGTGACTCAGTGCTAGAGTGCTTGCTTAGCAAGTTAAGGCCATCTCCAGAGACAAAACAAAAGCACACCCAGAAGCCAGGGTGATGGCGCAGGCCTTTAATTCCAGTTCTTGGGAAGTTGAGACACGAGGATCACAAGTTCAAGGCCAGCCTGGGCAATTTAGCAAGACCCTGTCTCAAGATAGAAAATTTAAGCTGGTGTGGTGGCCCATGCCTGTAATGCCAGTATTTGGGAGGCTGAGATAGGAGGATCACAGGATTGAAGCCAGCCTTAGCAACGCAGTGAGACCTTGTTTCAAAATAACAAAAAATAAAAAGGGCTGGGAGTATAGCTTGGAGGTGGAATGCCCCTGGATTCAATCCCCAGTGCCCCCCAAAAAATTAAAGGCTAGAGATGTAGTTCAGTGGCAGAGCACCCTGGGTTCAATCCCCAGTACCACCCGAACACACACACACCCAGAGCAGTTAGGGAGGGAGTCTGTATAAAGAACTAGTTTGTAGGATGGGTGTGGTGGCGCACGCTTGTAATCCCTGTACTTGGGAGGCAGAGACCGGAGGATCTGGGTTCACGGCCAGCCTCAGCTACTTAGTGAGGCCTTCTGCAACTTCGTGAGACCCGGTTTCAAAATAAAGAATAGAAAATAGGGCCGGGCGTGGTGGCGCACGCTTGTAATCCCAGTACTTTTGGGAGGCGGAGACCGGAGGATCCGGGTTCACGGCCAGCCTCAGCTCGCTCGCTCTCTCTCTCTCCCTGTCTCTCTCTACTTAGTGAGGCCCTCCGCAACTTCGTGAGACCCGGTTTCAAAATAATAAAAAATAGGGCTGGGGGTGTAGTGCGGAGGTAGAACGCCCCTGTGTTCAATCCCCAGTACCACACACACACAAAAAAAGAATAGAAAATAGGGCAGGGGGTGTAGCTCGGAGGTAGAACACCCCTGGGTTCAATCCCCAGTACTGAAAAAAAAAAAAGAGCTAGTTTGTATCAGGTGTGGCACACACCTGTAATCCCAGTATTTGGGAGGCTGAGACAGTAGGATCTCAGGTTCAAGGCTAGCCTGAGCAACTTAGCCAGACCCTGTTTCAAAATAAGAAATAGGAGCGGAGTGTAGTGGTGCATGCCTGAATCACAGTACTTGGGAGGCTGAGACAGGAGTATCGCAGGTTCAAAGACAGTAGCAGCAAGTAGTGATATTCATCAACCTAGTGAGACCCTGTTTAAAATAAAAATAGGGCTGGGGTTGTAGCTCAGAGGTAGAATGCCCCTGGGTTCAATCCTTAGTACCATACACACACAAAAAAAATTAAAAATAGGACTGGGAATGTAGCTCAGGTAGAATGCCCCTGGGTCCAACCCACAGTACCAAAAAACAAACAAATGAAAACTATTATTTTTTTTTGTGTGTGTGTGTGTGTGTGTGTGTGTGTGTGTGTGGTACTGGGGATTGAACCTAGAGGCATTCTACCTTTGAGCTACATCCCCAGCCTGATTTTATTTCTTATTTGGAAATAGAATCTTGCTAGGTTGATGAGAGTCTCACTACTTGCTGAGGCTGTCCTCGAACCTGCAATCCTTCTGTCTCAGCCTCCCAAGTACTGGGATTAAGGCGTGCGCTGCCACGCCCAGCCAAAAAATTATTATTTTTTTTTTGCGGTACTGGGAATTGAACCCAGGGGCATTCTACCTCTGAGCTACACCCCCAGTCCTATTTTTTATTCTTTATTTTGAAACAAAGTCTCACTAAGTTGCAGAGGGCCTCACTAAGTAGCTGAGGCTGGCCTCCAACCTGCAATCCTCCTGTCTCCGCCTCCCAAGTACTGGGATTACAATTGTGCACCACCACACCTGGCTAGTGAAAATTATTTTAATATGGGGTCTCACTTAATTGCCCAGGCTGGCCTTGAACTTGTGATCCTCCTGCCTCTGCTTTCCCAGTAACTGGTATTACAGTCATATACTACTGTGTCCAGCTTGGTCCTTATAAAACATCTTAGGTAATATAGGAAGGTACAAAGAAAAAGGTAAAAAATTGCTATAGTCCCATTTTCCAGGAGTTACCATTGTTAATATTGGGTATATTTCCTTCCACACATTTGTGTGTGTGTGCATTTTTTTTTCCAAAAATGAAATAATATGCCTAGTATGCATGAGGCCCTGGGTTCAGTCCCCAGCACTGGAAAAAGAGAGCAAAACCAAAAATGAAATAATAGGCCATTTCTCTCTAAATATCTATGTCTTTTTCTCTCTGTGTATGTATGTGTGTGGTACTCAGGATTGACCTCAGGGGTCATTCTACCTCTGAGCTACACCCCCAGCCTTATTTTATTTTTTATTTTGAAACATAGTCTCACTAAATTACAACACACTGCTGGCCTTAAATTTGCCATCCTCCTGTTACAGCCTTCCAAGAACTGGGATTACAGGCATGCATCACTACACCCAGGGTTTTTTTGTTTTTTGTGATGGGGTCCCCCAGAACCTCATGTGTTAGGAAATGCAGCAGTGTTGAGAGGTGAAATAATTGAATCATGAGAGTTCTAACTTCATCGATTGATTAATCCACTGATGGATTAATAGTGGATTTACTGGGTGGTAACTATAGGCAGGTGAGGCATGGCTGGAGGAACTAAGTCACTGGGGGCATAGCCTTGGGGACCATATTTGTCCTTGGTCCCTTCCTCTCTTCTCTCTTCTCTGTCTTCTCTCTTCTCTCTCTTCTCCTTTCTCTGTCTCTCTCTGGTTCCCAGCTGCCATGAGCTGAGCAGCTTTCCTCTGCCATGCTCTACTGCCATGTTTCTGCCATGGAGCCTGCTGACTATGAACTGAACCTCTGAAACCATGAGCCCAAATAAACCTTTCTCCGAGTTGTTCTTGTCAAGTATTTTAGTCACTGTGATGAAAAGCTGACTGACAAAGAAATTGGTACCAGGAGTGGGACTGTTGCTGTGAATATACCTGACCATGTGGTTCTGGTTATGGGAGAAGTTTGGGAAAGTTTGAAGGTACAGGCTGGAGAAGCCTTAGAATGTTGTAAGCAGCCGGGTGTGGTGGCTCACGCTTGTAATCCCAGTACTTGGGAGGCGGAGACCGGAGGATCCGGGTTCGCGGCCAGCTTCAGCTACTTAGGCCCTCCGCAACTTCGTGAGACCCTGTTTCAAAATAAAGAATAAAAAATAGGGCCGGGGGTGTAGCTCGGAGGTAGAAAGCCCCTGGGTTCAATCCCCAGTACCGCAAAAAAAAAAAAAAAGAATGTTGTAAGCAGAGCTTAATGGGTGATTCTGGCAGGAGCTCAGAAATCTAGTATGCTGATAGGAACGAGGACAGTAAAAACTGTGCTCATGAGTTTCAGGTGGAAATGATGACTATTGGGAATTGGACTAGAGGCCATTCATGTTGCATTCTGGCAAAGACTTGTCTACATTTTTTCCATGTCCTGAGACTTTCTGTGAGGTGTTTTTTGTTTGTTTGTTTGTTTGTTTGTTTGTTTGTTTGTTTGTTTTTTGCAGAACTGGGGATTGAACCCAGGGGCATTCTACCTCTGCACTAAACCCCTAGCCCTATTTTATTTTTTATCTTGAAACTTAGTGGCAGGCCTCACTAAGTTGCTGAACTGGTGGCGAACCTGCAGTCCTCCTGCCTCAGCCTCCCAAGTACTGGGATTAAAAGCATGTGCCACCATACCCAGAGAGACTGAATTTAAAACTAATGGACTGCGGGCATGGTGGCACACACTTGTAGTCCAAGTATTTGGGAGGCTGAGACAGGAGGATCACAGGTTCACAGCCAGCCTCAGCTACTTAGTGAGGCCTCCACAACTTAGCAAGACCCTGTTTCAAAATAAAAGCTGGGAGTGGTGGCGCATACTTGTTATCCCAGTACTTTGGCAGGTGGAGACCGGAGGATCCGGGTTTGTGGCCAGCCTCAGCTCGCTCTCTCTCTCTCTCTCTCTCTCTCTCTCTCTCTCTACTTAGTGAGGCCCTCTGCAACTTCGTGAGACCCGGTTTCAAAATAAAGTATAAAAAATAGGGCCGGGGGTGTAGCGCGGAGGTAGAACACCCCTGGGTTCAATCCCCGGTACCTCAAAAAAAAAAATAGGGCTGGGGTGTAGCTTGGAGGTAGAATGCCCCTGGGTTCAATCCGTAGTACCGCAAAAAATAAATAAAAATAAATAAATAAATATAAAATACAAGTAATGGACTAAGGGCTGGGGATGTAGCTCAGTGGTAGAGTACTTGCCTAGCATGCATAAGGTTCTGGATTTAATCCCAGAACCACACACACAAAAAGTAAGTAGTAACAGACTAATTAATCTTGCAGAGGCAATTCCATGGTAGGACAGCACTCAGGCAGTGCCAGTGCCATGGGTATTGCTGGCACTCTACTTCTGCTATACACCCCAGACCTTTATTTATTTATGTTTTTGAGACAGGGTCTTACTAGGTTGCTGAGGCTGGCCTTGAACTCCTGATCCTCCTGTCTCAGCCTTCCAAGTACTGGGATTACAGGTGTGCACCACCATGCCCAACTTGGGGATAAATTTTGAGAAGTGGAATTGCCCAGAAATTCTTACGTGTGTGTGTGTGTGTGTGTCTGTGTGTCTGTATGTGTGTGTCTGTGTGTGTGTGTCTGTGTGTGTGTGTGTGTTACTGAGGGTTGAACCCAGGGACATTTCACCTCCGAGCTACACCTTCCAGCCCTATTTTATTTTTTATTTATTATTGTGTGTGTGTGTGTGTGTGTGGTACTGGGGATTGAACCCAGAGGCATTCTATCTCCGAGCTACACCTCCAGCCCTATTTTATTTTTATTTGGAAACAGGATCTTGCTAGGTAGATTTGAGTCTTACTAATTGCTGAGGCTGTCCTTGAACCTGCAATCCTCCTGTCTCAGCCTCCCAAGTACAGGGATTACAGGAGAGTACCACCATGCCTGGCCATATTTTTTTTAATTTTAATTTTTATTTATTTATTTTTTTTTTTGGCGGTACCGGGGATTGAACCCAGAGGTGTTCTACCTCCGCGCTACACCCCCAGCCCTATTTTTTATACTTTATTTTGAAACCGGGTCTCACGAAGTTGCGGAGGGCCTCACTAAGGGGCCCTTTTGAAACCGGGTCTCACGAAACTTTTGAAACCGGGTCTCACGAAGTTGCGGAGGGCCTCTCTCTCACAGAGAGAGAGAGAGACAGGGAGAGAGAGAGAGAGCTGAGGGTGGCCGCGAACCCGGATCCTCCGGTCTCCGCCTCCCAAAGTACTGGGATTACAAGCGTGCACCACCACGCCCGGCCCCATATTTTTTATTTTGAAACACGGTCTTGCTAAATTGCTGTGGTTGACCTCAAACCTTTGATACTCCTGTTTCAGCCTCCCAACTACTGGAATTATAGGTATGTGCCACCATGCCCAGCTTTTTTTTTTTCTTTATGGTACTGGGGATTAAACCCAGGGTCTTGCTCATGGTAGACAAGTCAAGTGCCCTACGACTGAGCTACCTCCCAGCCCCCCTTTTAGGGTTTTTGATAAATATTGCCTAGTTGGCACAGGAAAATGTTTGCCATTTTTGACATGCACTATTTGCCTGGGTTTTTCAGGACAAAAAGATGCCACCCAAGCGCATAGCTAAGAGACGATCACCCCCAGAGGATGCCGTCCCCAAAAGCAAGAAAGTAAAGGGTAAGTTAGCCTTTGCTGCTGCTTTCTGGCTGTGGGTGGCTTCTTGGATCCCTGAGAATCTGGGACTGAGCTGCTTGCTCCCTGACGGTTGAAGCGGAGGGGCTGCATGCCCAGGGACTCCACCCAGCTGGAGGGTCTCCTGTAGCTCATTGAATCCCATGTCCCAGAATCATAAAAGCAGCAGAGATTTGTCTGAAAGCACTAAAGCAGTGCTGTCAAAAAACTAGATCCTAGGATTTTGTCCCATGCATTAATGCATTATGATCACGACCACTGTTTTCCAAAGTTGGGTTCAAGTCCTGGCTGTTGCTTTCTAGCTGTGTAAACCATAGGCAAGTCACTTAACCTGGCTAAGCTTGGCCTACCCACTTCATAAGACGGCGGTGAGGAGCGCCAACCTCCCTGGGCTGTTGTGGGGATTAAATGATAATGTCCTGGCAGCATTTGAGAGGCGTCTGTGCTTTCCTCTCTCCTAAGACCCTCAGGGGCAGGGACAAGAAAAAGTCATCCCCAGTCTGGGAGGAGGGAGTGTGGACCCACGCTCAGACAGTGTCTGTCTTTTGCAGACTCTCGTAACCAGGCAGTGAAGGCCACTGCCTCCCGCGGCGGCCCCAGCTCCCGCTCCTGGTGCCCTCCTGACCAGAAAACCCAACCAGGTGGCTCCCGGCCCATGCATGCACAGGCCCGTGCATGCACCCTGTGCGCAGCCCAGTGGCCCTGGGGCTGTGGCCACGCCCCGGGGGAGGGGCTGGAGGCTATTGGCTGTCCGGTGCTGCCGCCGGCGGCTTCCCTTGGCCTATGGAGCGTTGGCCTGTGGAGCGGTGCGCTGCTCACCGGTTGGCACAAAGCTCCCCAAATGCTTGTGTGCTCTTACTCCTGTAGCTTCCTTTTCGCTTTCAGTGTACTGCCTCATAGGGGCAATAGAGTCAGTTTTCCTCTGTGAATATGTCCAGAAGTGGAAAGTCATTCCTGGGGATAAAGGAGGGTTAGGATAGAGGCTGGGGACTGCTCTGACCCATGCAGTCTCCCATTGGTTTCATGGAGACTCTACTAATTTGCTTTATGGTCCTGGGAAGGTTATTGAACCTCTGGGAAGTTCTGCTCCCTTTGCTATATCCCAGGATCCTAAATATGGAAAGTCTGCAGAGCAAGTTAGAGTGAGCAGAGGAAGTAGTCAATAAAGCGTAGACATTATTATCTGAGCCCCATCTGGTGGCACCATGGTTCCTGATCACCAGTTTAGGCTGGTCAGAAAACTATCTTGTAGCCTCCCTGTTTCTCCCCTTCCTCACCAAGATTCACTTCACAGTATGGAGTGTCTCTTTGTTCCCATTCCCTCCCTCGCACATCAGGTTTTAATCTTCACAAAGCCCTCTGAGATAGGTACTTTTGTTATCCCCATTTCACAGATGAAACTGAGGCTCAGAAAGGTCACACTAATGGCTTGTGGCAAGCAGGGGCCTGAACCCAGGTCTGTGTGATCGCAGAGCCCATGGAGTGACCTCCCTGCCTCCCATCACCCTGCACACTCAGGGCGTCTTCTCCACCCCTCAGTCTCACACAGGTCCCACAGCACAGAACCAGGCTTGGTGCTGACGCTGGGCCAGGGCGACGTGGGCCAGCTGGGGCTGGGTGAGAACATTATAGAGAGGAAGAAGCCCGCCCTGGTGCCCATTCCGGAGGATGTTGTGCAGGCTGAGGCCGGGGGCATGCACACTGTGTGTCTAAGCAAAAATGGCCAGGTAAGTTGGCAGGTTGGTACAGGGTTGGGCAGGCCTTGGCGCCCGTGGGTTTGGGGCAGGAGCTTTGAGCCACACATTTCACTGTGGAGATGGAGCTGGATAGTAAGGCAGGGTGTGGTCTAAACAAGAGAGGCCAAACCTTGCACTAAAGGGGCATCCTGGGCACAGGTCTATTCCTTTGGCTGCAATGATGAGGGTGCCCTGGGAAGGGACACATCAGCGGATGGCTCAGAGATGGTCCCCGGGAAAGTGGAACTGCAAGAGAAGGTGGTTCAGGTGTCAGCAGGAGACAGCCACACAGCGGCCCTCACCGAGGATGGCCGTGTCTTCCTCTGGGGTTCATTCCGGGTAAGACTGGGTCTGGAAGACCGCATGGGGCTGGGCTGTAGCTCAGTTGCAGAGTGCTTGTCCAGCATGCACGAGGCCCTGGGTTCAGTCCCCAGCACCAGAAAAAAAAGAAAAAACTGCATGGGGCCTAGCAGGCAGAATTAACCTGTGGGGCCTCCAAATTATCTACTTCCCTTCCCCTATTGTTCTTGCTTACTGGTGGGTTGATGAAGGCCCACAGGCAGAGCTGGGGCCCAAATCCAAGTCTCTGGCTTCTTCATCTGTCTGTCCATACCACTGACTGTTTACTTTTTTCTTTTGTGTGTGTGTGGGGGGGCACCCAGGTGCATTCTACTTCTGAGCTACACCCTCAGCCCTTTTTTAATTTTTTTTTTTTTTTTTTTTTTTGTGTGGTACCGGGGATTGAACCCAGGGGCATTCTACCTCCGGGCTACACCCCCGGCCCTATTTTTTATACTTTATTTTGAAACCGGGTCTCACGAAGTTGTGGAGGGCCTCACTAAGTAGAGAGAGAGAGCTGAGGCTGGCTGTGAACCCGGATCCTCCAGTCTCCGCCTCCCAAAGTACTGGGATTACAAGCGTGCGCCACCACGCCCGGCAAATTTTTTGTTTTGAAATAGGGTCTCAATAGGTTACTGAGAGTCTCACTACATTGCTGAGGCTGTCCTTAAACCTGTGGTCCTCCTGTCTCAGCCTCCCTTGTACTGGGATTACAGGCGTGCACCACAGAGCCGTGCGTGTTTACTTGAATCTGATGTTAATGAAATACAGGTCTTGGGAAAGGGGTGAGTCAAGGGGCCTTCAGGCTGAGGCTGATCTAGGAAGCTGCTGTCTTCATCTATCCCCCTCTTTCAGGCCCCCCCTTCCCAGCCCTCTTTCAAACTTCTCAGAAGCTTTGGGGGAGGGAGGCATGCAGGCTGGGATTGTCACATCTCAGTGTTTCCAAGGCAGGGGACTGTATTTTAAAAAACAGTATCAGCATTAAAAGTCTTTTGGTATTTATTTTGAAGTGTCATAAAAATAAAGGCAGCTGACGAGTATTTCCCCATCAAAGCTCTTAAAATTTTCATGGAACTGGATGTGGTGGTGTGTACCTGTAATCCCAGTACTTGAGAGTCTGAGACTCGAGGATCCCAGGTTCAAGGTCAGCCTCAGCAACTTAGTGAGACCCTGTTTCAAAACAAAAAATAAATAAAGGGCTGGGGGTGTAGCGTGGAGTAAAATGCCTCTGGCTTCATTTCCCATTACCATAAAAAATAAAATAAAAATCAATTAATTAATTAAAATAAAAACGGCTGGGGGTGAGGTAGAATGCACCTGGGTTCAATCCCCAGTACCTAAATAAATAAATAAATAAAATTTTCATGGAGAATTTCCTAACACACATAGAAATTACCAGAATAATGTATTAAACCCCCATCTACTTGCCACACAGCTTCAACAGTTATCAGCCTTTGGCCAGGGTTGTTTGTCTCTACTCACATCTGCTCCTCCACTCCTTGGTTATTTTATTTCATTCATAAGTATTTTGGTATGTGGCCTGGTTCTTGCCTGTTTCACTACACTTCACCAGACGGCTCTGTGGACTCCTGCAAGCCTGGATTTGGCTGGTACAGGGCAGGCAGGACTGGCTGGTAAGGGCTCTGTCCTTCCTTCCAGGACAATAATGGTGTGATTGGGCTCTTGGAGCCCATGAAGAAGAGTATGGTGCCCGTGCAAGTGCAGCTGGACACGCCCGTGGTAAAGGTAGCCTCAGGTGAGACAGGGGTACTTGCTATAGGCAGAAGTTGAAGAATCTTATTCTGGGGCTGGCTCAGCCTTGGGCCTTACAGATAAACCCTGCATCCTCTGCCTTCCTCTCATCTTTAGGAAACGACCACTTGGTGATGCTGACAGCTGACGGTGACCTCTACACCTTGGGCTGTGGGGAGCAGGGCCAGCTAGGCCGAGTGCCTGAGTTATTTTCCAACCGTGGTGGCCGGCAGGGTCTTGGTAAATGGCTTTGGTACCTCTAGTGGAACAACTTGGCAAGTGACCCCCCTTACCCCCGTCCATGAAGGCCAAAGGCAGGAGGGATTCTTTGTGTTCCAGGCTTGCATTAAATATACTATGGTGTTGGTTAAAAACTCCGTTGAAAAAAGTCAGATTTTGCCGGGCATGGTGGCGCACGCTTGTAATCCCAGTACTTGGGAGGCTGAGAGAGGAGGATTGCAGGTTCACAGCCAGCCTCAGCCACTTAGGCCCTCTGCAACTTAAGAGACTCTATTTCAAAATAAAGAATAAATATAGGGCTGGGGGTATAGCTTGGAGTAGAATGCCCCTGGATTCAATCCCCAGTCCCCAGTACCGCAAAAAAAAAAAAAAGTCAGATTTTAGCTGGATGTAGTGGCACATGTCTGTAATCCCAGTTACTCAGGAGACTAAGGAAGGAGTATTGCAAGCTCAGGGCCAGCCTGGGCAATTTAGCAATCCCTGTTTCAAAAATAAAGTAAAAAGGAGCTGGGCATGGCCATGCACATCTGCAATCTGAGACTTGGGTAGCTGAGACAGGAGGATCATAGGTTTGAGGACAGCTTCAGCAATTTAGCGAGATGCTCAGCAACTTAGACCCTGTTTCAAAATAAAAAGGGCTAGGGTTATAGCTCAGAAGTAGAATGCCACCGGGCGTGATGGCGCACACTTGTAATCCCAGTACTTGGGAGGCTGAGACAGGAGGATCGCAGGTTCGTGGCCAGCCTCAGCTACTTAGTGAGGCCCTCCACAATTTAGTGAGACCCTGTTTCAAAATAAAGAATAAAAAATAGGGCTAGGGGTGTAGCTTGGAGGTAGAAGGCCCCTGGGTTCAATCCCCAGTTCCACACACAAAAAAAAAATGAAGTAGAATGCCCCTGGGTTGGATTCCCAGTACCAGAATATAAAAAGGGCTGGGGATGTAGGCCATTGAATCCCCAGTACCATCAAAAAACAAACAAAAAAAAACCTCAGTCTTGGGAGACTGACTGACTACCCTGACTTTGAATCCTGTTCTGGTGCCTACTGGCTATGGGACCCTGGATATGGTTTCCTTATCTCTAAAGCTACCTATTTCTTGTTTTCTTTCTTTTTTTTTTTTTTTTTTTGCGGTACCGGGGATTGAACCCAGGGACGTTCTACCTCCACGCTACGCCCCTGGCCCTATTTTTTATACTTTATTTTGAAACCGGGTCTCACGAAGTTGCGGAGGGCCTCGCTAAGAAGAGAGAGAGAGACGGAGAGAGAGAGAGAGAGAGCTGAGGCTGGCCGCAAACCTGGATCCTCCAGTCTCCGCCTCCCAAAGTACTGGGATTACAAGCGTGCGCTACCACGCCCGGCTGCTATTTCTTGTTTTCTTTTTTTTTTTTTTTTGGT
>PVJS01054083.1:0-13082 GCA_004027185.1 Glis glis
AAAAGTGGAAGCCAGATGTAGTATTGCATGCCTGCAATCTCAGTACTTGGGAGGCTGAGACAGGAGGATGGCAGGTTCGAAGCTAGCTTCAGCAATTAGTGAGGCTTTCAGCAACTTAGTGAGACCCTGTTTCCGACTAAAAAGAACAACAGGGCTGGGGGTGTAGCTCAAAGATAGAATGCCCCTGGATTCAATCCCCAGTAAAAAAAAAAAGAGGGAAGCTCTGCTAAAAATAATTTTAGTAAAATAAGTTAGAAAGCAAAAGTATTTTAGTGCCAAGATGACAATATTAAAATTTCTTAAACTCATTAGAATATACATAGTTTCTGAGTTAATGTGATATAGAATGCGAAGGGCTGTTTCAAATTCAAGTTAGTAGTTTAAATGTATGTTGATATTTGAATCCAGAAACCAAAAAAATCAACCCTGGAATTTTTGGGAAAGGGCTAGAAGGGACGTATTAACTGTGAGAGGTTAGAGAAGAAAAGAAAGTTAAACACCCATTTCAAAGGTCCCTAGAGACTCCTCTTTTCCTCCAGAAACACTTATTCTCCTCTCATCAGAGATTTTGAGTATTTCTCTACAAAAACTGAAGATTGACTCAAACCACAATTTGAAATCAGAACTGTATTTATATGGGCAGGCAAAATATGGTTATTTAGAAATGGGGTTTAAGCCAAATATAATATTCCTGCGAAGTAATCTCACATGCCAAAATAATTCTTTAGAAGTTAAAGCGGGGGGGGGGGGCGCACTTTAAAGTTAAGCAATAATGCAGCTGAGACAGACTCTGGTCTGGGGAGAGTGTGACTGAGTGAGTGACCCAGTAACCCCATAGCACAGGCTTCTTTGAAACGCCCAGAGATAGTGCCCTGGTTTTTACCACTTGACTTAAAATCAAAATGGAATATAAAATGTAACTGCGACAAGTCAGCACATCGTAATTTTACATTCTATTTGTGATTGATGACACTGCACTCTAACACTGTCTTACTGAACAGTCACTTGCCTGAGACAAATGTAGATGGAGCCTAAAACTTGAGCATTAGACAACATGGATATGAACCACAGTCCTATTGTTAGGCCAGACTTCCTTGCCTCTTTTGTAAAATGAGCATGCTTATCTCAAAGAATTTTGAGAGAATCAACTGAATGATCAAATGTGGATTTTCTGAATAGTAAGTATGAGTACTATAAGTATTCATTCATCTGATTTCTTAAAATAACTAACAAGTCCATTTTTCAATTTAAGACCCAGTCAATAGCAGTAATACATATCCTTTTGGTTAATACTAGTATTTTCTGATTTCTACCTCCATTTTGCATATTTGTCATTTTTAAGAGCCAAGACAAAGGCATCAATAGAAGGAAGAAAAAATGTTAGAAAGATAATTTCATTTATATATGTAAGTATAGTAAACAGATGGGTCTGGTGTCCTATTTGCAATGGCAACCTTGGAAATAAATTTAAGTCTTATAAAATATTAAATCTAATGTAAAGAAATTTCAGATCTTCATTTAATTAAATACAACCAAAGCAAAAGCTAGAAATTAGATGGTCTGTTTATTAGAGATTTTCAACTTACATAAGATCAGTATTATTTTAATATTTTATAAGATATCACATCTATTTGTAATTTGAAGTTAAAATATATTAGCATTTGTCTTCTAACTCAATTCTTTTAAACTCTATATGATGGAATTTTAATGTCTAGAGTACATGACAAATGTTTTTTTTGTCCCATAAAAATGAAAAGTAACTTTTAAATTCTACTTCCTGGAAATGAACTCACAGGAAAGGAATTTTATTAATATAGTACAACATCAATAATTTCAATTTCAGTAGATCATGAGCTGTGATTAAAGCAAAATAGGATAAGGTCTACCATATTATTTATATAGTTAATTGGAATTGCTCTATGTACTTGAAAGATTTTATACAAATATTTTTAATGTAACCAAATCAAATTTATTTTCCTTCTTCATTCTCCTCCCTCAACCCTTTATTATGAATTCAGATAACTTGTACTTTATTTTTCCATACTGAAACAGAAAAGTTTTAAAAAAGCGAATGAAACCAGGCATGGTGGTTTACATCTGTAATCCCACCATTTGGGAGACTGAGACTGGAAGATCACAGGTTCAAGGCCAGCCTCAGCAACATAGCAACACCCTTAACAACTTAACAAGACCCTGTTTCAAAATTTAAAAAATAAATAAAAGGGCTGGGGGGTGTAGCTCAGAGGTAGAATGCCCCTGGATTCAATTCCCAGTACCAAAAACAAAAACAAAAACAAAAAACCCAGTAAAATGCTATATAAAAGTTATGTAGTATTCAATTTTACAAGGTCTGCACAGACTGAACATATCCCAAAAGAAAGTATTTTGTCAGTGGAAAGCAAAGTCATTGTAAAGTTTCCAGTTAGTAAATATCATCCCTACACAAGGTCTACTAATGACAGAAGGCTTCGTAAGCTGCAGCCTGAATCTCAACTCTCTTCTGAAAGCTCCCTACTGCACATCAGCATGGATGGCATCCAGCCCATGGAAGTGTTCTGTTCAGCCCACACTGGGTTTTTACAAAAACTCAAATTAGATGTCACATTAACGAATTGGGATATTTCAAATAAAAATCCAGATTCCCAATGTCTTCAGAAAGATCTGAGATTTGTCAACAGTGGGCCCACATGCCTGTGTGGCAACAGCTGGGTGAGCTGAAAATCTGTCGCCCCATAAGAAAAACTTTTCAATTCATCAGTGTCTATCCATCTCCTGGCCCAGTTTACATTGTATGTCTGTGATCCATGCTTAAGAGCTTCATTTCTCCAGATAGCAACCACTTCCACCTGTACCTTGCAGCCCTCCACATGAACACATCAAACCCTGCCCTCCCCACGCACACACTCATTCACTGCACTTGGTTGTTATTAATTGACCATATCTTTGGCCAGTTTTTGGATTATGCCACCTCGCTTCGTGTGAATTCCTCCTCCTGTCTAGAATGCTTTTCATTGACTACCTGTCTACTTCGCTGTACCCACTCCTCACTCCTGTGAGGTCAAGTACACCTTTCCTACCCGTCCACGCCACCATCAGCGAGTAGAAAGGATAGCCTTTCCCTTTCAAAATAACTTGTTGCATGTACTCGATTACATGTCGTCTTCCCCTTCTTGCCTGACTGTAAATTTCCTGAAAAATACCTTTGTCCCCTGCCTTTGTATCTCCAGGTCTTATTGCAGTGTGTGGTACGCAGCAGATAAACAATGAGTATTTGATAAATAAAGAATGAATGATTTTTCTCTATGATGGGACAATATTTGGAAATGATGAAAAGAATGATTTATGTTCTGAATTATTCATTCATACTTACAGAAAGGAGGGGAAGCATACAGAATATTAACTCAAAACATTCTCATGAGTACATAATTTACTTTTTCCTTTATACTAAGAGGAATTATTTTTTAAAAACTGCAATTTCTACAACGGTTTGGTTTAGATATTAATATTAGGTAAACATACTAAAAATGTAACCAGTAAGTTGAAAAGAGCTTAATTATTTAATTAATTAATTACTATATACTTTTTAAATTCAGGTTTTGGCGTTGTCTAGTATGCCCAGATGTTTATATCATCACAATAACTTTTTAACCATTTATGGCAGTTCAGAAAACTGCATCTGGTACTTCTTATATGTTTCCTCTAAAATCACCACTTCTGCCAAAAACATCTATAAAGAAATCCCACAAAAGGTTTGGGTAACAAAGCGTCTGGGAATGTATTTGGCCTATGTTCAACAGGACATTATATGTTTTCTTGTATAAATCATGTCCTAGAAAATGGAATGTCTTTATTTAAAATAAAAACTCTACCATCCAGTAACATGAAGGTAGTTCCATGAAAAACAGTTTAAACTTTTACATTTGTAGTTTTAAAGCATGTTTTTATGCTTCATATTATGCTAAGTCTTACTAGGACTCATTTTATACATTCTTCTAGATTTTCTTTTTTAAAAAATAGTCTAAGGAAATTTTCCATTCTCAACTCACAAAAGACTTTCTAAAAATAGCCACTAATCTTTCTTTAAAAAACAGTTATGGAGCCTTTTAAAATACAGGTATAAGCTGGCAGATAGACCACAGGATTTTCCTAATGCTAGAACTAAATTTGTATTGCTTATAAAAAAAATTTTTCTTTGTGCACTATAAAATTCACCACTCTTTTGAATAATAGTTATTGAAACAAGAACTACCTTGTGCTTTCTCTTCCAATTTATCCAATCATTTTCACTTAAGCAGGATTTTATCTCCAGGATGATGGCAGAAGTGAATGAAGGAAAATATGCACATATATAGCAAGGTAACACATCTTTTAATGGTTCAGCGAGACTCTAGGTTTGCACAGGTGTATATTTTCTCATCAGTAACAGTTCATGGAAATTCTGAACTCTAATCAACTCAGAATAAAGAGAGACAATGTCCTATCTGCTTCATAGATGACTATATTGAGTTTAGAAAAAATATAGTCTGGTATATGAAATGTGTTTGGAACTACATTGAAAAAAAATACTTTCAGGTAAAATGTTGAAAGGATCATTTCTAAAAGGAAGGAAAACAGTAATTCTTTTATCAGCAACATTATCTATTAAAATATAGTACCTATAGGATCTTAGGGTTTCTTTTCATTGTTACTTATGAGGTACAGGAGTGTGTATGTGAGTTAGATTTAAACAGTTCTTAGTTTTAGATAATTCATATATTTTCTAGGCAAACTCATACTAGTGGTTTAAAGCTCTCAAGTTCCTTTCTTCCATGGAATGCCACCTGATACTTACAAAATATGCACTGTCTATGACCACTAGCACGTGTCACTGTCTTAAAATTCCTAATTTAGGGTGTATCTATGCTATATGTCATTTCCTTTACTTCTTGCAAAAATGATCTTACCTACTATTCCACACAGCACCTAACATAAAACAAAGCAGTTGGTTCTCCCTAAGTACTTAATGCCTAGTAAGACATAGATCTTTGTGTTTTTCATACAAGGCCCGTATTTTCATACATACCCTTGATGCATAACCACGGTTGCACATACATGACAGTAACAAGTACAAATCTAAGAGGGACTGAAATCACCAACACTCTGTCTTCTAAGCTCTCTTCGCATATGTTTGGCCAGATGAAATCATCTCATTTCTGATAGCAATGATATAATCAACCATTTTGAATGAAATGCCACTTTTTAAAATGAGTTTCCTAATATTGTTCAAATGTTGAAACTGCATATCAACTAATCTTTAGTCTACAGATGCTTAGAAATAAACAATACTTTGCCTCTACAATTCAAATCTGTACGTACTTTCTCGCAACAAAAACCAATCTGTCTTTTTCAAAATTGTTTCTCCTGGCAAAAATTTTTGCTGTCTGGCCAAGTTTTGTGTTAAAAATAAAGTACAGTATTACAACATCAATCAACATTTAAAGTGCTTAATGATTTATGAAAGAAAATATACAATGACGCTTTTATATGAGTAAGCCAATCACTGGTTATTTATATTATCAAATCAAGAATATAGTTTTGAGAAAATAAAATCACATTTATGTTTAGAGATATAAAAGTGGTATTAAGCAATTAGGTAATGTAAGAAAATAGATTATTACAGATTGTTAAGAGCTGTAAAAGGCAAGAGTAACGTAAAGGGCTGGGGATGCAGCTCAGTGATACAGCACTTGCCTAGCATGTGCAAGGCCCTGGATTCGATCTGTATCACCACATACACACGCGTGTGCGTGCGCGCACGCGCGCACGCGCACACACACACACACACACACACACACACACACTTAAAGACAGAATCAATTGCCTCTTTACTCCCCTTCCTGTCTCTGCAACACTGCCCCCTTGCCTACCTTTTCAAATACCAGGTGTACAAGCTTTCATTAGACCGTTTTTTTTTTTGTAGCTAATTTTGACTTCACAAAATGATTTTAAAGCTCCTATACACTGATGATGAATATGAATTGTAATTTTTCCCCCCATTCTGTGGATTGAACCCAGGGTTGTTTTACCACTGAGTTATATCCCTGGACCCCCTTTTTTTTTTGAGACAAGGGTGCACGAAGTTGCCAAGGCTGGCCTTGAACTTGTGATCCTCCTGGCTCAGGACCTCCTGAGTAGCTGGGATTACAGGTGTGTGCCATTGTGCCTGGCAAATTATAATTTTTTACATGAATAGGAACTTAGGCTAAGTCTAACCAGACAGAATCAAGAAAATCTGAAAATAATATACTACTAGGAGTTTAAATGGGTACCTGAACAAGTACTAAATACTAAATACCACAGGGACGCAGTATCAACTACAGTAAGTCATGGAATTTTTTTATCTTACCATCATCTAGTAGAAATGACTCAGGTAGATGCCTAAAAGGGGACATGGCTTAGATAACAACATAGAGCACTGGGTTGTCACAGACAATGAGTTGATTCAGAAACTCACCTTTTTTTTGTGGTACTGGGAATTGAACCCAGAGGCATTCTGCCTCTGAGCTACACCCCCAGAGGTGTAGCTCTTATTTCTTTCTCTATAAATTTCTCTATTTATTTGGAAACAGGGTCTCACTAAGTTGCCAATGCTGACTTCGAACCTGTGATCCTCCTGTCTCAGTCTCCCAAGCGTGGGCCATCATGCCTGGCTCAGAATTCGCCTTTTAAATTTCCATTAGACTAAAACAGTCCTAAGATATGAATTCTTCAACTAACCCTTTAGGAGCTCAGTGTGTCCCTTCTGGGTTGCCATATGTCTTCCAAATAATGCTGTAGTTGCACTGGCCTTCCATCTAACTAGACAGTTTTCCCAGTAAATGCTGCCTCTCAGTAAAGGCAGCCATTTCAACAGTGATGTACAATACAAGAGACATTACTTTTTCTTCAAGGGAGAGGAAGCTATTCAGAACAAAAGATAAGTCAGACTATAAATAACTATTTTCCTGACAGGAATATAGTAATGTGGAAAGAAAGAATTTTGGTCAAAGGTAAAGAGATCAGAGTTCCAATCAGTTTCTTTAAAGCTAAAAAATGGAACTAATACCACTTACTTTAGAGTTGTTATGAATGGCAACTGAAATAAGAGAGGAATAAATAATACAGTCTACGTATGTCAAATGTTCACAATAGGTACTCTCAGTAAACGTTGTTTTCTTGCTGCCCGCTTCTAGGCCCTCCACTAGATTCGGAGTTCCTAGGCTGGCCAGTCCTTACAAAGCAGAGAACTTTCATTTGGGCAGTAATTTGAGTCAGAATCAAGATACTTTGAGGCCAACTTCCTCTTATTGATCTATTGGTTTTTATCTTAAAAGTCTCCCATTTCCTATCTCCTGCTGCAGTTAGGCCAATGTACTTCAGCGCGTCCTTTGGTATCCAGTGGCTCTTGCTTGATTGTTTCCTCAGTGTCCAAGTCACCGTTCCTGTCTTGACAGTATCTCTGCTGTTCTAACTCCTATTTTTGCCTGTTTCTACTTTCTATTTTAGGCTGGGGATGTAGCTCAGTGGTAGAGTGCTTGCCTAGCATGCGTGAGGCCCTGGATTCAATCTCCAGCACCATAAAATAAACAATATAAAAAGGGGGTTGGGGGTATATCTCAGAGGTACAATACTTCTGGGTTCAGTCCCTAGTACCAAAACAACAACAACAACAAAATACTTTCTACTTTATGCCAGATGGTACGATTTAACTCCTCAAATACATGCCTTATTACCGCTAGGCAGACATAGACATCTAAAGTTGATGCATTTCTAGGCTAGGCTCCATTAGCACCTTTCCTATCACTCTGAATCATTACTTACTACATATACCCTTGAACAGCCTCAACTTCCTGGTGACCCCTAAATCAGAGATTAAATGAAGACATGCTATCACTGTCAGCTGTTAGATTCAACAAAGCACTATAAACCATCTGATAATCTGAGGCTTGACTGGCAATGCTAAACATGGGGCTCACCTTAGAGAATGGATAGGGCTTATGAGATACCTTACAAGATAAGAAATGGAGAAAGATACATGATGAGTACCTGTGTGTAAAACCCCATCCACAATCATAAGAATCTAGTTATACAGATATTCATTTCACAAAAAGTTACTTTTACTTGAGAATATTGCTCTAACAGATCAGATGGCTTCAACTGGATACGTATGAACTGGGGGAGCAGTCATAACCATAAAAATTTGTATCAGTCAAATCAACTCCCTGGATGACCAACAGGGTGACAACCAACACAACAGCACTGTCTCAACATCCAGGAGAACTAACTGGACAGCCAGGGCCGTCTTAATGACTCTGGCTTCACTAGGATCAGACTCAAATCAAAGCCAGTCAGTCACAGGACATGGAAATGGAAGCCACACTCTAATGAAGTTGGTGTCACTCAATTGTGCCAATGCATGGCAGAAGGCTACATGTGATTCAACACAAGTACTGCTGGGGAGAACAAGGGAAAAGGAAAAAAACCTACTTTGCTTTTTAAGTTCTTCAATTTGTTCTTCCTTTAGATCTAACTGTTCTGTAAGTCTTGATGCTGAATCCAATGCAGCGTTTGCTTCATCCAAACGTTCCTGAGGGAGGAAAGTTTATTAAAAAGCTGTATGCAAAAACTGTTCTACAATCTATCCGGCTGGGAGACATCTTAGAATGAAACCTTTACATCTTGGCTGCTGTGGTCTTGGGCAAGATCATGCAACTAGTAAGTATCAAAGATAGTATCTACACTCTTTCACAATACAACGCTGCCTTTTTTAAAGAAACTAAATAAAGAGAAGACACTACTAAAAGACAACATGGTAGCAGAAGTAAAAAAAAGAATAACAATAAGAAGATATAAAACTACAAAAATACGAAGTCATGAAATACAGCAACAAGCCAGGTGTGTTGGTGCACACCTGTAATTCCAGTACTTAGGAGGCTGAGACAGGAAGATCACAGGTTCAATGCCAGCCTCAGCAACTTAGCAAAACCCTGTTACAATACAAAAAATAAAAAGGGGCTGAGGGTGTAGCTCAGAAGTAGATGTCTATGTCGGCCTAGTAGTAATAAGGCATGTACTTGAGGAATTAAATCATACCATCTGGCATAAAACAGAATACCCCTGGGTACATCCCCAGTACCAAAAAAAAAAAAAGAAAGAAATACAGCAACAAATGTTCTTGCTGTTTTTATTTTTTGCAAGTCTAACATTTCATTTCAATGACTACTATTACATTTGAGCTTATTTATTTATTTATTTATTTATTTATTTTTGTACTGTTTACAGGACAGCTGGATGGGCTCTTGTCTGAAAACCTATTTACATACATATCCATGTGCTTCTGCTGAGCTGTCTCCCTCATCAATTTGTAAGACTACCTTGTATAGTAGATAGGAACCCTTTGTCATCTGTGCCTCACAAACATTGTTTACGAGATCTGCCATTTGTCTAAAGACTAGACTACCTTTTGCCATCTAACTATTTTTACAGCTGGGCATGATGGCACACGCCTGGAGGATCGAAGGTTTGAGGACAGCCTCAGCAAGTAGTGAGACTCTCATTAACCCTGTTTCAAAATAAAAATAAAATAGGGCTGGGGGTGCAGCTTGGAGGTAGAATGCCCCTGGGTTCAATCCCCAGTACTCCCCCACAAATAATAAATAAATATTTTTATACTGCATATAATCAAACATGTCCTATTTTGCTTTTTACAGAAGAGCTATTGGGTTGCTGTAACAATAAAACATATTCCCAGATATACAGTGCTACTCCCAGTTGAAAATTCCTGTTATAATACAACTGGAATTTATTTTGCTATATGATATTAAGATGGAATCCAGCAGGCATAGTGGTATATGCCTAATCCCAGGTACTCAGGAGGCTGAGGCAAGAGGATTTCAAGTTCAAGGCCAGCCTGAGCAACTTACAGAGACCCTGTCCCAAAATAAAAATTTTTAATAAAAGGGCTGAGGATTTAGCTCAGTGGCAGCATGCCTCTGGGTTCAATCCCCAATACCAAAGGAAAGAAAAATGGAATCCAATTTTATTTTCTTTCATATGGATAGTTTGCCAACATCATCTAGTAGACAATTTATCCTTTTCCTCAGGGTTTACTTCTAAATTTTCAAATATAACCTGGGCCCTCTTTCTTTTTCTCTCTCCTTCTCTCCTTCTCTCCTTCCTTCCTTCCTTCCTTCCTTCCTTCCTTCCTTCCTTCCTCCCTCCCTCCCTCCCTCCCTCTCCTTTCTTTCATACTGGGGATTGAACCCAGGGGCATTCTACTTCCGAGCTACACCCCAGCCCTATTTTTACTCTTTATTTTGAAACAGGGTCTCACTAAGTTGTGGAGAGCCTCACTAAGTAGATGAGGCTGGCGGTGAACCCGGATCCTCTGGTCTCAGCCTCCCAAGTACTGGGATTACAAGCGTGTGCCACCACACCTGGTTTTAGGCCCTCTTTCTGTTCCACTGATCTAGTTGATATTGTATAGGTTAATGGCATTAGATATCTAGTAGGCAAGTCTCTCCTCATTGTTATTCTTTTTCCATAATTTTCTTGACTACTTTGGAGAATTTACCCATGTAAATGTCAGACCAAGTATTCAACAATCAGGGTGACAGCTTTTCTGACATATTATCTTGGATACTCTATGGTCCCCAGTTATTGAATCAAGTATAATCTAGATGCTGCTGTGAAGGTATTTTGCAAATGTATTCAAAGCTCTTAGCTGAATTTACGGAAGGCCTGTTATCCTAGAGAATCTGGGTGGGCCTCTGAACCAGTTGGAAGTTCTTAAAAATTCCTTTTGTGGACAGCAGTTTCAGCCTGTGTCCATAGAGTTCCACCCTGCTTGTGACTTTCCTAACTGCCTGTGTACAACAGCTCTGGCCCATGCCTATGAGTTCCAGCCTGCCTTTGATGTGGTCTTCCCATCCTGACTGCCAGCTCTACAATCGTCAGACGTGCTTAGCCAGCCACCACCATCACATAGCCAACTCCTTATAATAAATCACAAATGTGTATATCCATATATAATGCATATAAATTTATATGTGTACATACACACATATACACACACACACCTGGTGCTGCTTCTAGGGGCTGAACCCTGACTGATACACAGAAGGACTGAAACGAAACAAAAAAAAAGTTTAATGTATTTAGCCTAAATCCACAAAACTAAATTTAGTGTAAAGGAAATTAAAATAAACTTTTGAATGATTTTAGCCTTATAGTGTTTAAATTTATGAAATTAGTAAAGCTTAAAACTACTCAAAAGCTTTTTGAACATCAGCAATTACATTTTGTTATTCTTTCATTTTTTTGGTTTATTTCACTAATTTCAGATTTTATATTTACTAATTCCCTCATGGTTTCTTCTGGTTTATTTTGTTCTTTTTCTAAATAAATATTACTTTTAAATTAAAAAGAATAAAGCTAGTTTTTAAAAAAGGATCTGGACTCCATTCTAGCAGTTTGACAGGTAAGATTCTCTAGAACCACTAGATACAACTAACAGTGTCAGGCAAAATCCATCTTTTTAAATGCACTAATGAACTAACACATACGCATACATAGTCAATAACTATACCAAAAGATACTGGACTTTATTAGTAACCAGAAAAATACAAGCCCTTCCGTTATGATTTGAATGTATCCTCCAAAGTTCCTGAACACCAATGTGGTGGCGCTGGGAGATAGGCCTACTGGGAGGTGTTTGGGTCGTGGGGGCACGACCTTCATGAATGGATTAATGTCATCGTTGCAGGAGTGGATTCTTTATCAAAGGACAAGGTCAGCCCCCTCTTGCTCTCTCTCTCTCCGGCCCTCTCTTTTATCTTTCTGCCATGGGATGGATGCAGCGAGAAGGCCCTCTTCAGATTCTGGTCCCTAAATCTTGGACTTCCCAGCCTCCCAAACCATTAGCAAATAAACTTTTCATTATGAATTACCCAGACTGTAGCATTTTGTAATAGGAACACAAAACAGACTAAGACACCATCCCACCTACAAATTTGGTAAGAACTTAAAAAGCCTGATAATGTGAAGTATTGATGAGAATGTAGAAGAAGAACTCTTATGCATTACTGGTAGGAAAAACCAGTTAGAAAACCTCCAATAAAGTTAAAGTTGCCTATATATATCCTATAACCCAGCAATTCCAAGCAAAATATACATTTCAAATAAATTCGTGTATGTATGTACCAGGAGATAATAAATAAGGAAGTACATAATCACATTATTTGTACAGAATATATCTAAAATGTCCTTTATCAGTAAAAAGTGGGCAAATAAATTAGAATATTGGTTTATATATGAAGCAGTAGGAGGGAGATGAGATGTGGAGGGGTGTATAAGAAACTTCAAAAAATGACCTTCTATTTTTATACTGCATGATGAGTATGTGGGTATTTGCTGAATTGCTATTATTATATTTTATACATATTAACTAAACTTCTTTGCAGCCATTTTTTTTTGTGTGGTACCGGGGATTGAACCCAGGGGCATTCTACCTCCGGGCTACACCCCCAGCTCTATTTTTTATTCTTTATTTTGAAACAGGGCCTCACTAAGTAGCTGAGGCTGGCTGCGAACCCGGATCCTCCGGTCTCAGCCTCCCAAGTACTGGGATTACAAGCGTGAGCCACCACGCCCGGCTTGCAGCCATTTAATAAAAAATTTTGAAACTTTATAGCAAATATTTGCTTACTTGGGACAGGAACAGCCCTAAACAGCATATTCAATACTAACATAGGTAAATGAATTTCACTGGCTACTGCCAGAGTCCACTTATAACTTAGCAAAGTTTCTCTAAAATCTAAGAGCGAGTCACTTTGGTGTCATATCTCTCTGAGTAGGGGTTTATTTATACCTTATATATAATTTTTGTATGTGTGTAATATAGCATAATGAGGTGAAAAAATTTTTAAAGGATGATGCTACAAAAGAAAAAGATCTAGGGCCGGGCGTGGTGGCGCACGCTTGTAATCCCAGTACTTTGGGAGGTGGAGACGGGAGGATCCAGGTTCGCGGCCAGCCTCAGCTCGCTCTCTCTCTCTCTCTCTCTC
>PVJS01054084.1:0-13079 GCA_004027185.1 Glis glis
AGTGACCTTCCCGGCCGCTTCCGCCCGCGCCGCTCCCCCTCCCCTCCCCCTCCACTGGGGCCGCCACCCTCTCCTCGCCACTCTAGGCAGGCAGGCCCCGCGACCCCTGGCCGCCGCCCCCAGCTCTGTGGTGCGGAGCGTCGCCGGAGGGAGCCACTTCCGGACGCGTCTAGGACCCGGGTACTCCGTTCCCGCTCTATGGCGCCTCGCGCCAAGGGGCGCCAGCCCCGCCCCTCCCAGGACAGCAGGCGCGGCGCGGTCCGTTAGGCGCACACTTCCGGGTGCTGGGTGGCCCCCCGCCGGCCGCTGGCGCCTGCGCCGTCGGCTGCCCGCGCCGCCGCTGGGACGCTCGCGCCACCTGGTCCTCCTGTCGTCTCTATCGCTGTAACCCCTTCCGCTCCGGGCAGCGCCCGAGGACTCCTGCCCCGAGACCCTGGCCCTGTGGCTGCTGGACAGTGCTGCGCTTCCGGCACCGCGCCAGGCTGGGCTTGTCCCTGCCTCCCCTCTCAGCCTCGGTTTCCTCCTCCCTGAAGTCCTGACACGCTCTGTACCTCCTCTAGGTGCTAACATAACTTGGGCCTCGTCCCCACTTATCAGAGGACTAGAGGTCAGGTCACTTACCGAAGGTAACACGCCTGGCTTGGCAGAGCCTGGGCTCGAACTCGTGGCGCCTGGCTCCGGATTCGTATATATCTCTGTGACTATTCACACTGCCTTCTACAACTAATTCCGATCATAGCAGCTGAGAATTCACTACTTCCCGTAGTCTGGTGGACGCTCAGTAAGCGCTGACTGAGTGTTGGCTGCTACAATTAGTATATATATATATATATATATATATATTTTTTTTTTTTTTTTTTGAGATAGGGTCTCGCTTTGTTGTCCAGGCTGACCTCGAACCCCTGGACTCGAATCCTCCCACCTCGGCCTCTTGAGTGCTGGGGCTACAGGCACAGGTCTTTACAGCACATCTTTTAAAATAAAGTGTAGTTCAAAGCCGGGTGTGGTGACGCACTCTTGTAACCCCTGTTCTTGGGAGGCTGAGACAAGTGGATCGCAGATTGGCAGCCAGCCTCAGCAATTTATCGAGGCACTCCGCAACTTAGTGAGACCCTGTTTCAAAATAAAAGAATATAATAGGGCTGAGGGTGTAGCTCAAAGGTAGAATGCCCCTGGGCTCCATCCCCAGTACTACAAAAAAACAAGTAAGTAAGTAAATGAATAAAAGAGTAGTCCAGTCGGTTGCAGTGGCACACACCTGTTATCCTGGTACTTGGGAGGAAGATCGTAGGTTTAAGTCCAACTTAGTGAGACCCTGTTTCAAAACATAAAATAGTGCTGGGGGAGTAGCTTGAAGGTAGAATGCCCCTGAATTCAATCCTGGTACCAGAAAAAAAAAAAATAGTCCACAACAGTGTCCTTGCAGACTGGACCCTCTGGTGCCTCTCCTATTCTGTATATTGGTCACTCTCACCTAATCTGACCTAACCTGCAGATTATTTATCTTTTACTATATATAATTATTTTACTATTGTTAACACCGAGACAGTCGTCAAGCTTGGGAGTCAGAAATAGAGGAGCTACAATTCACTTTTGAAATAGCACCTTTCCCTATCTCACCTTGACATCTGTGTAATGGGTGTTTAGATAATGTGTGAGATGATGCATATGAAAGGTGCTTAACTCAGTAGCAAGAGCCTCTAAACCTGAATGACAATGGCAGCAATTGTTACTTATTAGCAGTATTGTTTCTATGGTATGGCTACTGTATACCCTCAAGTCTCAGTCAACACTTATCCTAAAATGTGCATTTGCTGGTTAAATAACTGCTTTTCAGGGGCAAAACAATACAATATTAAATGTGCATGTCAATAGTATGATACATTTTTGTCCCAGATTCAGAAATATTTCAAAAGTAAAGTTTTAAGTGCTTCTTAGAAAAGAACTATGCTGGGCGAGGTGGTGCACGCCTGTAATCCCAGTACTTGGGAGGCTGAGACAAGAGGATCGCTGGCCAGCCTGGGCAACTTAGGGAGACCCTGTTTCAAACTTAAAAAGAAAAATAAAATAAGAGCTAGGGGTGTAGCTCAGAGGTAGAACCCCCACACACACACCCTGGGTTTAATCCTCAGTGCCACACACACAAGAAAAGGTTAAGATGGTAAATTTTATGTTATGTATATTTTGCCACAAATTGAAATGTTAGGGCTGAGAGGCTCTGGAGCTGATGCAGCCTGGAGCTGGAGGAAGTCAGTCTGCGAAAGAACATGAGGCTGTGCAGAGAGGTGAGAGATGGGGAGAGAGAATGGCTGGCCACGTTCAGCTGCCCAGGCCGTAAGGCTCAGGTGCCCCTGATGCCCTCAGCCTTCCTGAGGTTTTTGGTTGTTCTGCTTGTTTCCTTGAGTGTGTCTCTCCAGACTCTTAGGAAATCCCCATGTTGGTCTTCAGCTACTTCCACTTGGGTCTCTGTCACTTGTAACTGAAAGAGCCCTGAGTCTCCCACAGCACTTTGTGCACAGTGAGCCTGGTTCAGTGTTGAGTGAGTGAAGTCGGAGGTGAATTAGCCAGCCATATTCAAGGTGCTAAACTGGCCCACAGTGTTGCTGTGCACACAGAATCCCCTGGTGCAGGGGCCCAAGGAGCGGCACTGAGTGACAGGAACAGCTGCAGTGAGCAGATCAGAGATGGAAGGTTTGCAGCTGTTGAAGTATAGTTGCTGAGAAGTCCCCCGTACACAGAGAAACGCCCACACACTTACCCTTTCCAAATTATTACCATGCTTATAATTAGCAACCATTTCTCAGTCTTCATGATGGGCAGCAAATTTACATTCTTAGACTTTCCCTCTACTCCCATGATGATGCGTGGGCTCTTTCTCAAAGTGTGGACCTCAGGCCGGCAGCACCAGTGTCACCCATGAGCCTGTGATGCAGAATCCCAGGCCCCTCTCTACACTCACTGAGTCCAAATCTGCATTTTAACCCAGTACCCAAAGGAGTCTTACCCATATGAAAGTTTGAGGTGTACTGGTGCTAGATAAACTACAGGACGCCAAGTTAATTTGATTTCCATGCAAACTACTATTATCCAGTATAAAAATGTCCCAAACTTGTCATTTGTTTGGCATACAAATGTAACTGGACAGCCTGCACTTTATTTTATTATTAACTAATTAATGGTACTGGGGATTGCAACCAGGGGCATTCTACATCTATTTCCCCAGCCCTATTTTTTTATTTTTTATTATGAAACAGGGTCTTGCTAAGTTGCTGAGAGCCTTACTAAGTTGCTGAGGCTGGCTGCAAACCTGCGATCAATCCTCCTGTCTCAGCCTTCCAAGTACTGGGATTACAAGAATGCGTCACCATGCCCAGATGTTGTTTGTTTGTTTATTGGTACTGTGGATTGAACCCAGGGACATTCTACCTCTGAGCTATACCCCCAGCCCTTTTTATTATTTATTTTGAAACAGGGTCTCGCTAAGTTGGTGAGGCTGGCCTCGAACCTGTGATCCTCCTGTCTCAGACTCCCAAGTGTTACGGTGGGAGCGGTGCTGTGGGCTCTTCAATTCAGATCAGATTGTCTGAAGAGAAGAATTAAAACCAACAGGCAGCTAGGTTGCAGCTTTAACAAAATTGTATTACAAAGTCAGTAGGAAATAGAAAAAGAGAAGAGAAAAAGCAGCGTGCCTGAAAGACACGCTGGAAAGCCCGAAAGTGGAACTCTCCCCTCCCTTGGACCCCGACCCCCTAAACACAATTCTTACATTGGTATGGTTTTATTAGCGTTACCAAGGCAATGAGCTAGTAACTTATTTCTTAGGCATAACTTATTCCTTAGGCAAGTGGTGCCTTCTAGTCTGGTAAGTGCACTTACTAAGCGCAGAGGTCAATAATCTACCTTGTTTTTACCCCTATTGTATTGGGCTGTATTGACTGTCTATCAACTGTGGGCACTTTGATGTGCGGCATGGAGTTTGCCTTTCTCATACTGAGGCCGAGTCACGAAGAATAGGAGGGAAACAGAGGCACTGATTACAGCCAGTGTGGCTGTGTACTGTGATCTTAGGGCTAAAGCCTTAACTGCCTCTGTGGTGCTCTTAAGTCTCTAAGTGCTTCTAAGGCTAGAGGCTTCAATTGTCTTTACATTCTTACTATGGGTTAATCATTAGAACAAAGGGGCAAAGAAGGGAGGGGGAGCTCTTGGAATGTAATGGAACTACCACCTCTCCCTGCCTGAATGACTGCCTTTTACATTTTACAAGAAATTAATATCAGAGCAATTTTCCAATACCGGCACACCAAGCACTGGGTGAAAGGGCGAGGAAGGAAGGAGAAAGGAGACGGCTCTACAGCAGTACAGACTTTATTGGGATAAAACCTGCAGAGGGGGGTCTCCAGGAAAGGTTGGCACCCATGTCCACTTACAGACTATAAATTTATATAGGCTAAGGGGAGACTCCACGGGTCAGGGGGAACAGTGGTTTGCCATTGCTGGGGGGTTGTTAAGAGGAGTTGGTTGGGTTGTTAGAGCTGGGTTAAGCAGGACAATGGGAATGCTCTGTAAGCAAAGGGATGCAATAAGCAAGGGGCTCATCGGACACATCTTAGGCAAAACAACGGGGACATTTCAGTAAATAGGGGGAAAGGTGTATTTGAGCAAGACTTGGGAATTTCTGGTTAGCAAAGGGACCTGCAAAATGACATGTCTTCACAAAATGGAGTCACTTTCATTCGAAACACTGGGATTACAGGCATGCGCTACCACCACTGGCAGCCTGCATTTTATTTAAATACTAAGCCCTGGGTGGAGGACACTGTGATGCCTCCTATAAGGCACTGTGCACACCTGTACTCTCAGTACTTGGGAGGCTGAGACAGGAGGATTCCAGGTTGTAGGCCAGCCTCAGCAACTTAGCGAGGCCCACAGCAACTTATTGAGGTCCTGTTTCAAAATAAAAAATAAAAGGGGCTAAGGGTGGAGCTTAGAGGTAGAATGCCCCTGGGTTCAATCCCTGGTACCACATGTGCAGGCACATGCACACACACACACACACACACACACGGGAATATTATGAGCCTTTAGGCTCAGTTCATTTCATGTGAAATCTACTCTGGCAATCAAAATGTCATAACAAAGTTTGTGAGATGTAAATACACAAACTACAAAACCTGTTGAATGTTCCTCTTCAGGCCGTGGATTGTTCTCAGACCTATAGAGTTCCGTGTAAATTCCAAGTGGTTTTAAGGAACACTTCCTTCCGTCCCTGTTCTTGCAGCTGCTAGAATTTACTTATCTGGGGTCGGGTTTCCTAACATTATTGTGCCAGTATTGGAAAATTGCTCTGATATTAATGTCTAGTAAAATGTAAAAGGCAGTCATTCAGTCAGGGAGAGGCTGTAGCTCTGTCCATTACATTCCAAGAGCTCCCCCTCCCTTCTTCTTCTGCCCCTTTGTTCTAAATGATTAACCCATAGTAAGAATGTAAAGACAATTAAAGCCTCTAGCCTTAGAAGCACGCAGAGACTTAAGAGCACCATAGAGGCAGTTAAGGCCTTTAGCCCTAAGATCACAGTGATTTAACCATAAAGATAGCAAGGGCCTTATGCTTTGCTCTTAGAGATTATACACAGCTGCACTGGCTACAGCCTCTGTTTACCTCCTATTCTTTGTGACTCTGCCTCAGTATGAGAAAGGCAAACTCCAAAGTGCCCATAGTTGATAGACAACCAATACAGCCCAATACAATAGGGGTAAAAACAAGGTAGATTATTGACCTCTGCACTTAGTAAGTGCACTTAGTAGACTAGAAGGCACCACCTGCCTAAGGAATAAGTTATGCCTAAGAAATAAGTTACTAGCTCATTGCCTTGGTAACGCTGATAAAAACATATAATGTAAAAAGTGTATTTAAGGGGCCAGGGTCGAGGGAGGGGAGAGTTCCACTTTTGGGCTCTCCAGTGTGTCTTCCAGGCACGCTGCTTTTCCTCTTCTCTTTTCTATTTCCTACTGACTTTGTAATAAAATCTTGTTAAGTTGCAACCAAGCCGCATTTAATTTTAATTCACCTCTTCAGAAGATTTGATCTGAATTGAAGGAAAGAGCCCACAGCGCCACTCCCACTGTAACAATTATCACACAATATAAAATGTTTGGGGTTATGGGTTCCACATCTGATCTCCCCCACCCCTCAACCTGCAGATTAGAGAGGGAAAAGTGGCTCCAGTCTTCATCAAGGTTAGGTGGCCCAGTCAGCTGTCTCTCTGTAGGGCCCGGGGTGTGGTGGGGAAAGCGCCGTTGAGCCTCTCCAGCAGCTGTGAATGAAGGAGGCAGCACAGGAAGCCTTCATACCCCAGCAGCACTGGCACTGGGAAAAGCTGCTGACACAGGAGCCTGGGGTTCACAGTTACCCAAGAGTTATTTTAAGAATGGTATTCTCTTGAGAAATGAAACTAAGAAATGATTCTTTTTTGGGGGGGTGGTACTGGGGATTGAACCCAGGAGCATTCTACCTCTGAGCTACACCCCCAGCCCTTTTTATTTTTGTAAAAGGGTCTCTGCTAAATTACCACACACTGGCCTCAAACCTATGATTCTCCTGTCTCAGCCTTCCCAGTACTGGGATTACAGGCATGTGCCACCATGCCCGGCAACCTCCTCATTATTCACCACTGCTTCCTTACCAGGGACAGCCTGACCCCACATGAATCTTCCTGCTTCTGGGACAATAATTATGGAGAAATCCAACCCTGAATTGTTCCTGTGTCTTGACCCTGTGCCTTGACCACATTTGCATTTGATGGAACTGATCCCCACCTCCCCAGTCCTCCTGAGGGTTCTCTAGCAGGAGCCCGGCCACTCTCAAAGGCCTCTTCCCCCTCCAGCACCTGCTGCCCCGGTGTAGTGCACCTGACTGTGTGTGGCCACTGGTGCCTCTAGCAGTCTTTGGCTTCCCACACCTTCCCGACAGCACTGAGTGCACAAAACTGAATGTGACCCAGGAACTCTAGCAATCAGGAGGTCTGGGAAGTGCAGTTTAAATACCCAGCCTCCCCATAGAGAGAAGAGGGTGGGGTCCTCCTCCAAAAAACAGTACCCACTCTCTCCTGAAGTTGTCAAACACTGGGAAGAACATTCCAATAGTCTCTGTCCTGCCTGGGAAGTGAGGGGGAGGCCTGCCTGATGCTCTGCTCGCTGTGGTCCAGGAGGAGGGCATTCCCTGGCAGTGGAAAGCCTGCCACCAGGGCTGGGCTGGGCCTCAGTTTCCTGGTCTGTAAGATGAGGCTCATGATGCCTGCTGCTGGCCATGAAAGCTGGGTCTATTCCTACCTCTGCCTCTCCTGCTGGGCTGCTTGGGGAAAGCACACCTGTCTGGCAGGCCTCTCTCATCCTGACTGCAATGGGGGTTGAGGTTTTGATGTGCTGTCTCACAGGTGAGCGTGAGAGTGCGATGAGATAATGGGCGGTGTGATCCCCTCATTAAGCAATTCATTTATTAATTTAATTAACCATTCTCAATCATTTCTTGGGGCCTGGGACCCAAAAAGATTTCACTCAAATCCAGCCCCCAGGGTCCCCCACAGTGGTGCACATGGATGCCGCACCATTCATTCACCTGGCTCATGCCCAGCTGCATCCCCTCCTGTGCTCACTGCTCATCTGTCATCCATTTGTCCCATAAACATAACCTGAGCCTCCGGGCGCTGAGGGCTGGAGACCCAGAGATGAACCAAACCCCGTCCCTGCCCTGGAGCATCTCACTGCTTCAAAGCACCCTACAAACAGAAAACACTAATTATTATTTTGAGTAATAATTATAGTGGTGCTACAAAGGAGCCAGGACTTGTTAGAAGGATATGAGTTCAATTTGCTTCCAAAGGAATCCTCACCCCGGGGCCAGGGAAGTCAGGTGAGAACCACTTTCCTCCAGCCCTTACGCACTCTCAGGCAGGCCCCAGGCAGGGACCTGGGCTGGGCAGAAACTAGAGCTGGCCTCTGTCCTGAAGTTGCTGGCTTTCCACGGGGTGCAGGAAGCAGTCGCAAAAATCACAGAGCGAGAGATTGGGGGGGTGTCTCTGTGGAAGCTCAGATGAGGACTTCATCCAGCCTTGTGGTATCGGAAGGCTTCCTGAAGGGGGTGACATCTGAACTGATCACAGAGGGATATAGGATATTATAGGTGAGGAAGTGGAGGAAGGACTTCCAGGGAGCCCATATTGATGGTGTGCTTATGGTACATCAGGCCTGTCCTAGTTGGTGGAGTACAGGCACAGCACCTGCCATTGTGGTGATCTGATAACAAACAGGGCCCAGTGCAGAGCCCCATGTTGAAAAGCATTCAGAATTTCAAGATGGCCATGGCTGAGCATCAAGCCAAGCACAGGGCACTCTGTGGTCACACAGGGTACAATCCCTTGATGCTGGTGCGTTGTTGTCACTTTTGGTTTCAAGAACGAACATCTTGAGCTGGGCACGGTGGCACACGCTTGTAATCCCAGTACTTGGGAGGCTGAGACCGGAGGATCGCAGCCAGCCTCAGCTACTTAGTGAGGCCCTCTGCAACTTAATGAGACCCGGTTTCAAAATAAAGAATAAAAAATAGGGCTGGGGGTGTAGCTTGGAGGTAGAATGCCCCTGGGTTCAATCCCTAGTACCACACACACACACAAAAAAAAGAATGAACATCTCCAAATGGCTTGAGGGGACACATTTCATGTCAAGAGAGGTCTGGAAGGTAGGGGAGCTCCAACCATGATGGCTGGTTAACTTGGCTGCTCACCACACCAGGAAGGACCCACGTTCCTCCATCTCCCCTCTCTTCCATATGAGGTGGAAGCTCCAGCATCACCCCTCCTGGACCCTAGGCAGCTGCCGCAGTTTAAAGTGTCACCTGCAGACAGGACACAGTACCAGGGCAACTCTTCCCACTTCTCTCATAATAGTCGGGAAAACCATTCCTGGAAGTGCCTCCAGCAAATGTGCCTCCAGCAATAACTAGAGAGGAGAGTGGAAATGACATGATTGGGTTAGACCAGCAAAGACCAGCCCCTCCTTGGGTCCTTATTAATCTCCATCCCAACTAAGTGCTAGATTATCTCCATCTCAGATGAAGAAACTGATGGTCTGAGCTGCTCAGGGTCTCACAGCTGGGGATGTTGGGTGGAATTTTGAGCCCTGCCCACATTCCCTGTCTATGTATGCCCTGAATTCCAGCTGGGCACAGATTCCGTTTGTCTTGTCTGCCCTATATCCTCCATGCCTACACAGTATCTGGCTCATAATAGGTACCCAATACATATGAATTGAACACAGAGATAGACAATATTCTGTGGTAGATTAGCTGTTTTTTCGTGTGTGTGTGTGTGTGTGTGTGTGTGTGTGTGTGTGTGTGTTTAAAGCTGGGCATGGTGATATACACCTATAATCCCAGTACTTCGGAGGCTGAGACAGGAGGACTGCAGGTTCAAGGCCAGCCTCAGCTACTTAGTGAGGCCCTCCGCAACTTAGTGAGACCCTGTTTCCAAATAAAGAATAAAAAATAGGGCTGGGGGTGGAGCTCGGAGGTAGAATGCCCCTGGGTTCACCCCCAGTTCTGCAAAATAAATAAATAAATAAATAAATAAATAAATAAAAGGCCTAGGTGTTTAGCTCAAAGGTAGAATGCCCCTGGGTTCCATCCCTGGTACCAAAAAGAAAAAAAATAAAATCTGTTTTTGCTATGTGTATGTGGGGAAGTAGGGATATCCAACTTTGCATCTGGCTTAGGCTTCCTTTTATTAGTTACTCAACTCTAGGTGAAGCAAAAAATAGCTCTAATGTTGATTGAATCTTTACTCTCCCCCAGGCTATTCTAGGGTGCAGGCAGAAGGCTTCAGCACAGACCAGCATGCACTAGAACCCCCAGGAGGCTCCTTAAAACAAATTGCTGGGCCATGACCAGAGTTTTTGATTCAGTGGGTCAGAGGTAGGGCAGACAAAATTTGCATGTCTAACAAACTCGCAGGGATGCTGCACAGCTGGTCTGGAGACTGGACTTTGAGAACCCCTATGTTATAGGAACATAAAGGTGACCACTGTGTTGGAGCATAGTGAGGAAGAGAAAAAGTGGTGTTGGGTTGAAGGCCTATGGTGAACCTTCTACCTAACCTAGGAACCCCTGGCCACACCTGGCTGAGTAGGATGCAGTAACTGAGATATCTCTCCCACTCCACTTGCCGAGGCCTGTGCCCAGTGCCCTGTGTCCCAGATCAGGTCTGCAGATCAGGTCTGCAGCTTCTGAGGAGTGCCTGTTCCTTTTTTCCCCTTTGGTACTGGGGATTGAACCCAGGGGCATTCTACCTCTGAGCTACACATGCAGAGCCCTTTTTACTTTTTTCTTTTTTGCGGTACTGGGGATTGAACCAAGAGGCATTCTACCTCCCAGCTACACCCCCAGCCCTATTTTTTATTCTTTATTTAGAGACAGGGCCTCACTAAGTAGCTGAGGCTGGCCATGAACCTGCAATCCTCCTGTCTCAGCCTCCCAAGTACTAGGATTACAAGCGTGCGCCACCACGCCCAGCTTTATTTTTTATTTTGAAACAGGATCTTGCTAAATTGCTGAGGCTAGCCTCCACACCTGGCACCTGTTTCTTATATGCACAGAGGTGCCATATGAGTTAGAGGAACTCTGGGTCTGCAGGGCTCAGATCATGTGGGGGACTGTGTGTGTTGGGGTCAGGGTGCACACTAGAGGGTTCAGTTCCTTGGTGGTTCTTTTTTGGGGGGAGAGGTTCCTGGGGACTGAACCCAGGGGCATTCTACCTCCAAGATACACCCCCAGTCCTTTTTTTAAATTTTGAAACAGGGTCACACTAAGTTGCTGAGACTGGCCTCAAACCTGCAATTCTCCTGTCTCAGCTTCCCAAGTACTGGTATTACAGGTGTGTGCCACCACACCCAGCACAAATCCTATTTTGAAGGCAGAGTCAACAGGACCTGCTGCTAGAATAGGTGTGTGTGTGTGGCGGGGGGGAGTGGGTATGATGGAAAAAGAGGATCAAGGGCCACCCTTTCATTTTTAGCTTGAGCACTTGTGTGAATGATGGGCTCCTTTTCTAAAATGGTATAATGGGAAAACCAAGTTTCTTTGTGGGGAGGAAGAGGAGAGAAAAATCCTCTACTTCTCATTTTAGGCTTGAGATGCCTTTTAAGAAATCCAGGCTGAGAGCCAGCCCAGGTTTGAGGGCAGCCTCAGCAATATAAGGAGACCCTCAGCAACCTAGTGAGACTCTGTTTCAAAATAAAAAGGGCTGGGGAATAGCTCGGAGGTAGAATGTCCCTGGGTTCAATCCCCAGTACAAATAAATAAAAGAGAAAAAAGTTGTTGTCCATGTACGAATTTGCTAAGAACAATAAACTTCCATTTAATGAATGCACATGTACGAGGTTTGGTGGTACACACCTGTAATCCCAGTACTTAGGAGGCTGAGAGAGGAGGATCACAAGTTCAAAACCAGCCTCAGTGACTTAGCAAGGCTCTCAGCAACTCAGACCCCTTTTCAAAATAAAAAATAACATAGGGCAGGGGGTGTAGCTTTGGAGGTAGAAGGCCCCTGGGTTCAATCCCCAACACCACCATCACTACCACCAAAAAAAAAAAAAAAGTACATGAATGCACATGTGCCAGCCTCTGTCACCCTTTTTATGGTATGGAGTCTCACATCAGTCCCGGAGGTGGAGGCAGGGAGACGGGATTCTCTTAACTGTGCTGTGCTGAGGAAGAAACACCCTGTGGGCTGGGGCAGGATTCACCGTGGTCAGCTTGCTTGTATGAGCCTGGAGCCGTTCGGATACTGAGCTAGCCCAAAAATAACACAGCTCCTCCTCCTCCTCCTCCTCCTCCTCCTCCTCCTCCTCTTCTTCTTCTTTTTGTACGGAGGAGGGGCATTTTACTTCTGAGCTACAACCCCAGCTCTTTTGGTTTTATTTTATTTATTTAGAAGCAGGGTCTTGCTAAGTTGCTGAGGCTGTCCTCCATCCTGCGATCCTCCTGTCTCAGTCTCCCCAGTACAGGAATTACAGGCGTGAGCCACCATGCCCGGCTTAGCTGATCTCTTAAAACCTTCTTCCCATTTCCAAGAGGGGCAAAAGGAGACCCCGGAATGGGGCAGCAGTATGTCCGACGGGGCACAGAGAGGCTGCGTGGCAGGCAGTAACCTCCCCGACTCACAGGAGGGAAAAGGAGGCTAGAGCGAGGGCAGACCGGTGCAGGCTCACACAGGCAGGGCTGAGTCCCCGCTCACCTCCGGATCACTGGCCCCAGTCGCTGCCCCTGTTTAGTTCTGCTCCCACACGGAAGGTAGGTCGAAGCTCCGACCCGTTGTCAAGGAGAGGTGTCCCGCATTGCTGATTGGCGGAGAACCCTGGCCGGCTCTCCTCCTCCTCCGCCTGACCGGCCGCTTGGGTCCCGTAGACCTGGTCTCCCAAAGACTAGGCAGTGCCCAGCCTTGACTGGTCTCCATGACAACGCCACCAAGGCCCTACCTCCTCCTGACAGGCCTACGCGTGCCCAGGGCTCGCGCGCGCTCCAATGAGAAACCCCCTCATGCATTCTGAGGAACATAGTCCAAAGACTGGAGTTCTCAGTTTGCTCCAGCGGGAGCCAATAGGCCGCAGGCTGCGCTCTGATGCATCTTGGGAAATGTAGTTCTAGCGCTGGCGGAGACGCCAGGCGGGGTCGCACGGACGTGCGTAGGTCATCACTGCGAGGAGCAATGGGAAGCCGCGTTTTGCCGCTGTGCCTTCTGGGAAATGTGGTCTCAGGCTAGGCCCGGGAGGAGGGGGTTTGTTGGGCGGAACGGGCTACTCCGGGTGTGGGTGCTGGAGGGAAGAGGGGTCGGGTGAGTTTGGCGCAACGCCTGCGAGGGCATGGAGTCCCGGTGAGCTTTGTGCGCTTGTGCGGGAAGGTGATAAGGTGGCCTCTCCTGGGAGAGTAAGGTGAGCGAGGGGGAAAGGAGGGAAGGGTTCGGGGGCGGGTGGGACGAGGGACGGACGAGCCCTGGGGAGAGGGGCCGGAGGAGGGAGGCCTGGGAAAGGAG
>PVJS01054085.1:0-13080 GCA_004027185.1 Glis glis
CGGATTCTCCGGTCTCAGCCTCCCAAGTACTGGGATTACAAGCGTGTGCCACCACGCCCGGCTCCGGCCCTATTTTTTTTATACTTTATTTTGAAACCGGGTCTCACAAAGTTGCGGAGGGCCTCACTAAGGAGAGAGAGAGAGAGAGAGAGAGAGAGAGAGCTGAGTCTGGCCGCGAACCCGGATCCTCCGGTCTCCGCCTCCCAAAGTACTGGGATTACAAGTGTGCACCACCACACCCGGCTGCAAGACACTATTTTAAAATAAAGCAAAACAAAAAAGGGGGTGGGGTATAGCTCAGAGGTTGAATGCCCCTGGGTTCAATTCCCAATACCAAAAATAAGTAAATAAATAAATAAGCCAGGCGTGGTGGGGCATGCCTGTAGTCCCAGTATTTGGGAGGCTGAGACAAGAGGATCGCAGGTTTGAGGACAGCCTCAATAAGTAGTGAGACTCTCATCATCTAGCAAGACCCTGTTTCAAAAATAAAAATAAAAAATAGGGCTGGGGATAACTCAGAGGTAGAATGCCCCTGGGCTCAATCCCCAGTACCACAAAAATAAATAAATAAAGAAAGAAAGAAAGAATGAATGAATGAATGCCCAAATGATGGCAAGAACCTCTACCACTTCAGACCAAAATAATCACACTAGTTGTGCAGGACCACATGTTTAGCCTCTCCACAGCCATGCAGATGGCTGATACTGATCCAGAGTTATGATCCTAATTGTTAACATTGCTTCATTTCTGCCCATGGACTGTGGACCTTTCTCCTCCTGAACTACCTTTCTAGAGTAGGGGGAGGAGGGCACAGGAGGGCGGTGCTTATGCTGCAGGAGAGGAGCAGGCTGGTCAGGCCTCGCTGCCCTCAGCAGTGCCTTACACTTCAGCCTCAGGGTGATATGCAGCAGGTAGTGTATGCCCTGTGCAGCCTCTTCGGCCACCTCTTTCAGTGGGTCCCCACACAGCAGCGCCATCAGAGCCACTAGGTGTCCAAGGTTTTGGAATCGCAGCGGAAGCTAATTGAGAAGGAAACAGAAAAATACCATCAGAATACGGGTGTGTTTAGTGCTTTACATTTGAGTTGCTGAGAAGTAATCCCACTTCTACCCCTGACTCAAGAGAAGTTCAAGGGTCCCATTCAGCCCTTAGATCCCTAAAGGAACACTGAGATTGGAAGCTATGGTAGATATCTTCTAAAATCCCTCTACCTGGAGAGTCAATGACTTGTTCCTTGACCTCATCAGCTCTCTCTCTACAGGTTAGAGAGGGTTAACATTTAACATGTGTACACACACTATATCTAGCACATGGCAGAAAATAGGGTAATCATAAGAAAACAACCTGAAAAATGAAAATGTTTTATGTACAAAGAGTTCATTTTAGCACTGTTTTAAAGATCACATTTTGGAAATAATAGTAACAATAATGATAAATGAAATTATAGTATAGTGATTCTATTAATACAACCATTAGAAATCAAATATCTAAGAAATTTACAATCCTGGAAAATGTGCTACTCTGCTAAGCATAACACCTTAGTGTAAAGTGAGATATTGCATGTAGTGCTATTTTAAAACTTCATTGAAAGCTGGGTGTGGTGGTGCACGCTTGTAATCCCAGTACTTGGGAGGCTGACCAGAGGATCCGGGTTTGCGGCCAGCCTCAGTTACCTAGTGAGGCCTCTGCAACTTAGTGAGACCCTGTTTCAAAATAAAGAATAAAAAAAAATAGGGTTGGGGATTTAGCTCGGAGGTAGAATGCCCCTGGGTTCAATCCTCAGTATCGCAAAAAAAAAAAAATGTCCACTAGAGAATTATGCTCCTAGTCTGGTCACTAAACACTTCTTTAACATTCTAATATTCTCTTTTGTATTCTTTTTTTTTTTGAGATAGGGTTTTGCTAAATTGCTCCAGTTGGCCTTGAACTTGCAATCTTCCTGTCTCAGCCTCCCAGGTAGCTGGGACTATAGGCACATACCACCTTGCCCAGTCTTTTCTTTCTTTCTTTTTTTTTTTTTTGGTGGTAATGGCGGTTAAACCTAGGGCTGCCAGCATGCTAGTAAGTGCTGTACCACCGAGTTACATTCCCAGCCCCAATCTTTATTCTTTAGGGTTCTTTGAAAATATGAAAACAGGGATCCAGATAACATACATTTGCCAAAACTCATTGAACTGTACACTTAAATTGGGTAGATTTCGTTGTATATAACTCAATGTAAGAAAAGCCTTTCTCAGAAAAACCCAGAAGACTACACCACACAAAAATCTGCATATAACTTCTTTTTTTTTTTTTTTGGCGGTACCGGGGATTGGACTCAGGGGTGTTCTACCTCCGAGATACACCCCCAGCCCTATTTCTTATACTTTATTTTGAAACCGGGTCTCACGAGGTTGCGGAGGGCCTCACTAAGTAGCTGAGGCTGGCCGCGAACCTAGATCTCCGCCTCCCAAGTACTGGGATTACAAGCGTGCGCCACCACGCCCGGCGGCTGCATATAACTTCTTAATGTTCCTAGACTCCAGTAGCATCCAGGTAGAACAACCTTCTCAAGGAAAGAAAATGCTTAGCAAGAGCTCCAGGGCCTGGAGAGAGATTACATTTACAGGAGGGTGTCATTTGAAACTCTTTTCTTCTTTAATCTGCAACTAAAATGAGAGGTTGAGAAATATAGGAAGAACAACGCGTTGTTGTTACTGGAATTGTAGGCAGTCAGTGATGGCCACAAATTACTTGCTCTCCTATACTAAAAAGAAAAAAAGGAAAGTAACATAGTTTGAGGGGTCACATTTGCTTCAATAAGGAGGTGGAAAGTTGTATATATTTTCTTGTTTGTGGTACTGGGGATTGAACCCAGAGGTGTTCTACCTCTGAGCTATACCACCTGCTCTTTTTATTTTTTGTTTTGAAATAGGGTCTCCCTAGGTCTTGAGAGTCTTGCTATGTTGGTGAGACTGTCCTCAACCTGTGATCCTTCTGTCTCAGCCTCCCAGGTACTAGAACTACAGGAGTGCACCACTATGCCCTGCTAAAGGCTAGGATTTCTTTTTTTTTTTTATTATTTTGAAACAGTGTCTCACTAGGTTGATGAGAGTCTCACTACTTGCTGAGGCTGTCCTCGAACCTGAGATCCTCCTGTCTTAGCTTCCCAAGTACTGGGATTACAAGCATGTGCCACCATGCCTGGCTCTAAAGGCTAGGATTTAAAAAGAAGTGCCATAGTACCGTTCTCTTTGAGATGCTTGGAGATACTTAAATTGATTTGCTTGAATTTACTGGCTGGACTTCATTTCTTTCTTTTTTTTGTAGTACTGGGGATTGAACCCAGGGGCATTCTACCTCCGAGCTATACCCCAGCCTTATTTTATTCTTTATTTTGAAACAGGGTCTCACTAAGTTGCAGAGGGCCTCACTAAGTAGCTGAGGTTGGCCACCAACCTGCAATCCTCCTGTCTCCGCCTCCCAATACTGGGATTACAGGCGTATGCCACCATGCCCCGCTTAGACTTCATTTCTTTAAACAACCTGAACAGGGATCTGGCTACTGTGGGCCCTCAAACATTTTCAGATTTTACCTATTTATTCATTAAAAAACATTTACTATATTATTGTAATGGCTGCCTGCTTCCAACCCTGGCAGCTGACAGATGGCCTGTTTCAAAGCTGATATTTTTCCTCCCCTCTTTTCCTCTTGCCCCTCTCCTTCTCCCTTTGTTAATAAGTAACAGGCTCTTATCAATTTACTGACCAAAGGAGTGAAGACTGGACTCCTCACGCCTGGGAGTCTGAGGAAGAACCAACTCAAGGACAACTTAGACATAAATTGTGTGTCTTCTGACAAGCCCACGTAACCCTGAAGAGCAAACTCTTAAAAGGGAGTTGATACCTTTGTTGGGGAGAATCCAGGGTTTGATTTTGAACTCAAGTTCACTGGTTTCTTTGGTTTGCTAGCAAATCAATAAAATTCATTTTCCTCCCCAAAGGTTTGTCCCAATTTTTTTTTTTTTTTTTTTTGCGGTACTGGGGATTGAACCCAGGGGCGGTCTACCTCCAAGCTACACCCCCAGCCCTATTTTTTATACTTTATTTTGAAACTGGGTCTCACGAAGTTGCGGAGGGCCTCGCTAAGTAGCTGAGGCTGGCCGCGAACCCAGATTCTCCAGTCTCCGCCTCCCAAGTACTGGGATTACAGGCGTACGCCAACACACCCGGCTGTCCCAATTATTTGATTTGGCAAATTGGGGCAGGTACTGGTATTGGTTATATTATTATGTTCCAACTATTATGCTAAGCAATAGCAATGCAAAGATTAACAAACACAGTGCCTGGCCTCAGGCTGCTCATGTTTTAGGAGAGGGGCAGATGCTGAGCGCTGTGATACTAAATAAGCACCAAAGGACACAGAGCTCAAGCTGGGAGTCCTAAACAGAGGGGCAATAGCAGTAGAAAGACAGCTCTGGATCCTTCTTCCCCTGCAAAGGGCTCTCACCTTCAGGCAGAGATGTCTGGATAAGCACTTCAGAACCTGGGCCATGCTGGCCGTGGCCCGTTCCCGCTCATGGTCTTTGACTGACTGTAAGAAGGGGTCCATGTGCTGCAAAAAAAAAGGGGGAGGGAGAGGCTAACTGGCTTATCAGGAAGATTTGGGGTGACACCTTTATTCTGTTTGGAAAAAATGTGGAGAGAGAAGATTCTTATTATTTTGATGTCTGAAAAGACATTCTTTTTTTTTTTTGCGGTACTGGGGATTGAACCCAGGGGCATTCTACCTCCAAGCTACACCCCAGCCCTATTTTTTATTCTTTGTTTGGAAACAGGGTCTCACTAAGTTGTGGAGGGCCTCACTAAGTAGCTGAGGTTGGCCGTGAAACCAGATCCTCCCCTGTCAGCCTCCCAAGTACTGGGATTACAAGTGTGCACCACATCCGGCTGAAAAGACATTCTTAAATGCTAAACAGATTGGGTTGGAGATGAAGGTTGTGGAGGACCTGAGTGGTCAGGAGGTCTGGCTTCTACTGGGGATCATCTCCCAGTTCTTCAATGAATTATCCCATTCTTCCGTATGTCTTTAGCCCTTTCAAATTGGCTTTGGTAAGAAGTAAAATTAATAATGTGCTACTAAAAAACTCTGGAGATGGAGAAATTGCATCTACCTGAACAGTCAGGGCAGGACTCATGGAGAAGACAGTACCCAAGTAGGAGCTCATAAAAGTGGCAGCTTTTCAGAGACCAGAAATGAGTTGAACTAAACCACCAGGGCAGGAGAGTATACAGTACAACTGGACAAAGGACAGAAACCCCATCAGGCTGGTGCATTTATGTCCAAATAGAAGAGGGATGAGAAATAATGTCAAGGTCAGTTATGGCTAGGACAAATGTCCATCTGTACTTAGGTGCACATGGTTAGTAATAGCTTAAAGGAGTATTCCTTTCTGGGATGTTTGCATCTTTTAAAAAGGCCAGAGAGCAAGCTGGGTATAGTGGTGCACACCTGTAATCCCAGTACTTGGGAGGCTAAGGCAGGAGGATCACAGGCTCAAGGCCAGCCTTGGAAACTTAGTGAGACCCTGTTTCAAAAATAACATCGGACCGGGCATGGTGGCACATGCCTGTAATCTCATATATTTGGGAGGCTGAGACAGGAGGATTGCAGGTTGGAGGCCAGTCTTGGCAATTTAGCAAGCCTCTCAGCAACTTAGTGAGACCCTGTTTCAAAATAAAAAATAAAATAGGGCTAGAGCACAGAGGTAGAATGTCCCTGGGTTCAATCCCCAGTAACACAATAAATAAATAAACATAAATTACTAAAATAAAATTGGGCTGGGAGTATAGCTCAGAAGTAGAATGCCCTTTGGGTTCATCCCCAGTAAACACACACACACACACACACACACACACACACACACACACACACGGCAAGAGAGCACTATGCTTGAGCTGCAGTGAATGCATACCAATGAATAAGTCTCTACTGATGAAATGACATATACTGGCATAGTGGGTAGGGTCAGGTGGTCACTCATTACCTGTGAGTCCCATCTGGCAGGAAGCTGCCTATTTACTAACTCACAAGGCTGATTCTGTTCTGTGGTCACTGACTGAAACCCTTCTCTGCTAGGAAAGAAAAATAATTGAAGGAATAATTACAACAGCCATTTGAACCATTCACTGAAGGCCATTTATTTGATTTAGTAATTATTATCTCCCTGTAGAGGTGAACGAATGAGACTCTGAGAGAGCCAAGTCCTTGCAGAAGTTAGAGCCGAAGGACTTATAACCAGTGAGTGGCGGCCAGCGGCTGAGCCCTCGGCTCTGGCTCAACCCTGATAGCTGATACTCGGCAGCTACAGTGACTCCTGCAACGTAATCCTGCCACACTTTCTTCTTCCACTTTCACCAGTGAATAGGAATAGTTCCCCATTTTCCCCTGATATCTTGTTTACCTGAAAAATGGTGTCAAGATTTTCCAAATGTGGGTCTTTTACCACCAAACTCTGGAGCATCTCAGAGAATGCCTGGAACGTCTGCCTGTAGAGACACTGAAAAGGTGCAGGGTCGGCGCTGCCCCTTCCCCAGGAAGGGGCCCCGCTTGGTACAATTCTTTTTTGTCTGTGTGGTACTGGGGATTGAACCCAGGGATATTCTGCCTCTGAGCTACATCCCCAGCCCTATTTTATCTTTTATTTTGAAACAGGATCTCATTAAGTTGTGGAGGGCCTCGCTAAGTTCCTGAGGCTGGCCTTGAACCTGCAATCCTCCTGTCTCAGCCTCCCAAGTACTGGGATTACAAGTGTGCACCACCACGCTGAATTTCTGTACACTTGTAAGGCTCTTAATCGTTATCACGAGACTTTATTCAAAGGTGCAAACCGAGGGTAAAAGTACTGTAGACAGTTTGTGGCATGAGGTGAAACAGAATAAATAAATTTCAAGGCGGGGCGTGGTGGCACATGTTTGTAATCCCTGTACTTGGGAGGCTGGGACAGGAGGATCGCAGGTTCACAGCCAGCCTCAGCTACTTAGTGAGGCCCTCTACAACTTAGTGAGACCCTGTTTCCAAATACAGAATAAAATAGGGCTGAGGTGTAGCTCAGAGGTAGAATGCCTCTGGGTTCAACCCCTAGAAACTAACTAACTAAATCTCCATTTCAAATGGACACCTCAGCATTGCTGAGATCACTGTTAACTGGTTCTAAATACACTAGGGCAGCTACAAAAGGGTTGTCAAGATACTTGTGACTCTTTCTGACATCTGGAAACAGAGGGGAATAAGTCTTCTTAGGTAACTGCTTTACCAGCCTCCTCCCTCTGCCTGGAAGCTCTCCTCTCCCTTCCTTCCACTCTCTCCATCAGGCAGGCTTTCCCTGACCACCCTCTGTGCCTCCCAACTGCCTCTGCTCCTTGGTTCTTCTCTGCACTAGAACGTAAGCCCCAAGAGTGAGAGCGTGTGCTGCTGTTATCTTATTGCCTATCACAACACTCAGCACATGGGGCTCTTAAATAAATGTCTGTAAAATATATGAATGAACACTCCGCCATATTTTAAAGCTGAAAGGAAAGAAAGAAGGAGTGAAGCTGGACATGGTGGTGCACACCTGTAATCCCAGTACTTGGGAGGCTGAGAAAGGAGGATCACAGGTTCAAGACCAGCCTTAGCTACTTAGTGAGACTCTCAGCAACCTAGAGAGACCCTGTTTTAAAACAAAAAAGTTTAGAAAAGGGTTGGGAGTTTAGCTCAGAGGTAGAATACCCCTGGGTTCAATCCCTAGTACCAAAAAAAAAAAAAAAAAGGAAAGGAAAGGAGTGAAGGAAAAATGAAAGAATAGGAAAGCTGTTATCTAATTTAACCACCTATTTTATCCACTGAACTTAAGTTTTTTGGCTAGTTTCAATAAACCAAAGGCTCTCAAAAGGCCAAGACCAGCTGACCCTGTGGATAGGAAGTTACTAAAGTAAAGCGTAAATTACCTTGGAGTTGTAGGGGCCAAATGGAATGATTTCCTCCACTGGAGAAAGAGTCTCTGCAGGGGGCAGAGTCATTGTACTTTGGATGATAAGACTAAACAAGTCAGTTCGATCTTCAGAACCAAAAAGCAAGTGGATATCTTGGTAACTAAGAAAAAAACAGTTTGAGAATAGCAAGTTGGGAGGAGAGTTGATTTTGATATTGATAAGCAGGGATCAAAGTAACTAAAAAGGGCAGGGTAGAGTCAGGTGTGATGGTGTACACCTGTAATCCTAGTACTTAGGCATCTGAGACAGGAGTACTAAGACAGCAGGATTGAGGACAGTCTCAGCAACTTAGTGAGACTCTCAGCAAACTAGCGAGATCCTGTTTCAAAATAAAAAAGGGAAGCCGGGCGTGGTGGCGCACACTTGTAACCCCAGTACTTTGGGAGGTGGAGACCGAAGGATCCCGGTTTGCGGCCAGCCTCAGCTCTCTCTCTCTCTCTCTCTCCCGCTCTCTCTCTCTCTCTCTCTCCCTCTCTCTCTCTCTCTCTACTTAGTGAGTCCCTCCGCAACTTTGTGAGACCCGGTTTCAAAATAAAGTATAAAAAATAGGGCCGGGGGTATAGCGTGGAGGTAGAACGCCCCTGCGTTTAATCCCCGGTACCGAAAAAAAATAAATAAAAAAAAATAAAAAGGGGGGGGCTGGGGTGTAGCTGGAGGTAGAATTCAATTCTCAATACCACAAAAAAAAAAAAAAGAAAAAAAAGGGTAGGGTAGACTGGTTGGTGTATCACTCTGATAGAAGAGATAAATAGCATGGCTGGTCAGTCTGTCTAGGGGAATCTCACCTAAGGTTAGAGGAAGAGCTTCCCCTCAAGCCCCTGGAGTGGTACCCTTCCAAGCTTTCCTCCAGTTAACCACAGAGGGAAGCCTGCTACAGTCTACTTCAGTGAGCCACAATTTTCCAAATGTGTTCTGTTCTGTGGAATGTTAGTTTGCAGAATAGGAATTTTCAGTACCTTTAATCATTTTAATCACTAGAATACCATTCCCCAAGAGAAGTAGATGGCAGGTAGCCCACACCTCTTAGATGTTGGGACTTTACTGTCATGAAGCATGTATAGGAGTCATTCTCCACTGAATATACTTTGGACAAAACTGAACTCCAAAAAGGTTCCAACAAGGTCTTTCAGATATGGATGGTAGCATACATAGGATCAAAGTTTTGACATAAAAACATGGATTTGGCTTCCCCTTCCCTATCTAAATAGTTTTTTTTTTTGTGTGTGTGGTACTGGGGGTTGAACCCAGGGGCGTTCTACCTCCGCGCTACACCCCCGGCCCTATTTTTTTATGCTTTATTTTGAAACTGGGTCTCACGAAGTTGCGGAGGGCCTCACTAGGTAGAGAGAGAGAGAGAGACAGGGAGAGGCAGAGAGAGAGAGAGAGAGAGAGAGAGAGCTGAGGCTGGCCGCAAACCCGGATCCTCCGGTCTCCACCTCCCAAAGTACTGGGATTACAAGCGTGCGCCACCACGCCCGGCCTATCTAAATAGTTTTAAAAAGTTAAAATATAAGCTGGGAGTAGTGGCGCACGCTTGTAATCCCAGTACTTGGGAGGCTGAGACAGGAGGATCCCGGTTCAGGGCCAGCCTCAGCTACGGATCCCGGTTTGGGGCCAGCCTAAGCTACTTAGTGAGACCCTCTGCAACTTAATGATACCCCGTTTCAAAATAAGGAATAGAAAATAGGGCTGGGGGTGTAGCTCGGAGATAGAATGCCCCTGGGTTCAATCCCCAGTACCGCAAAAAAAAAAAAAAAGTTAAAATATGGAACAGGTCAGTTAGCTCTGGCATTGGCCCGGAATGAGGAACCAGGGTGCACAGGTAAGGAGCATGTGGATGTCACCTGAGGTCAGCGATGGCGACAAAGACCTCCTGGAGCACAGGGCTGAATAGAAAATGCAGGGGCTCTTCTTTCACCAGCACCTGCAGTGAGAGGGAAAGAACTTGAGGGAGGTGAGAAGTCCTGACTCATGAGGCCAGCGATGATCAGAGATGTGGGTGGCCTGCAGGAACAATAGCAGGCTCTTTAGCCAGCCCTGCTCTCTCTCCACAGCCCTGGCAGTGGGCCAGCAGAGGAGGTAGGTGTTGTTTATTCACTAGAGCCAGACCCCAGACCCTGGCTTTGCCTCTCACTAGCTGTTTGACACAAGTTATTGAGGCTCCCTGGCCTCAGTTTCCTCATCTGTCAAATCAGACACTACTACTTACCTTCATGGGGATGGCTGTAAGTACTAAACAAATAAATTCATAATATCTAGTAGCCCTCAATAATTGTTAGTGCCTGTTATTCAATATTTTCTTTTTTTTTTTTTGTGGTACCGGGGATTGAACCCAAGGGCATTTTACCTCCGTTGAACCCCAGCCCTATTTTTTATACTTTATTTTGAAACCGGGTCTCACAAAGTTGCGGAGGGCCTCACTAAGTAGCTGAGGCTGGCCGCGAACCCAGATCCTCCGGTCTCCGCCTCCCAAGTACTGGGATTACAAGCGTGCGCCACCATGCCCGGCACAATATTTTCAATACTAGTGTGTGGGAAACAATTTTGAGCCTAGAAATTATTGGCTTACAAATCTATAGCTTTTTGCTTGCTTTGATGGAAGGCCATCAGAAGGGGTCACTGAAGGCAGTAGCCCCTGCTCTTGCTCTTTCTGCTATATTTCTTTCTAATTCAAGAAAAGCAATTTTCTAGGATTCCTGTTGTGGAAGCCTAGAGTTAAAATTAAACCTATATAATTAACTGTTGTAACACTTGGTATGCTTTAATCAAAACATGAATAACTTCTTTGTGCCTTTTTAAAGAAAAACAACTTGAACTCTGTATGGCCTTTATTAATAAAAGGAAGGCTTGAGATTTGTTCGGGGAGGTTGGCTCTCTTGCCTTCTCTCCTCTTACCTCTCAACTCAAAATCTTTGTCTTGAGAGAATTTTTTTTTTTTTGAGGTACTGGGGATTGAACCCAGGGGCATTCTACCTCCGGGCTACACCCCCAGCCCTATTTTTTATTCTTTATTTTGAAACGGGGTCTCACTAAGTTGCAGAGGGCCTCACTAAGTAGCTGAGGCTGGCCACGAACCTGCGATCCTCCTGTCTCAGCCTCCTAAGTACTGGGATTACAAGCGTGCGCCACCACGCCGGGCTCATCTTGAGAGAATTTAACCATATCGGCCCGGGACTCTGCTGGTCCGGAGACCGGGAAACTATAATACTAGAGATGATTTCTAGCTTAGCTTTCTAACTCTTTCTACTAAACCTGTCATCTCTGCTATCATGTCTAATATTATTGAGTTACTTGTCCTGGAAAAGGAACAACTTCCCAGTTGACAAACTGGCAGAGAGGGAGAGTGGCCTTGCTGTGCTGGGAAAAACCTGCAGTGACAGGGAATGACAGAGGCTTTGGGGACAGATGGCCCTGGGTTTGGACACTGGCTCTGCCACTTAATCACCCTGAGACCCTGGGTGTATTACATGACTTTCTTGTGCCTGAGTTCCTTATCTGTATGGGAGAAATGAGACCTATCTCAAGGAGTTGATGTCAGGAGCTATATAAATGTAATGTCAAGATGGGCGTGGTGGCACGCACCTGTAATCCCAGTACTTGGGAGGCCGAGATAGGCAGATCCCAGGTTCAGAGCTAGCCTCGGCAATTTAGGCTCTCAGCAACTTTGGGAGGCCCTGTTTCCAAATAAAAAATAAAATACGGGCTGGGGTATACCTGGAAGGTAGAATGTCCCTGGGTTCCATCCCCAGCACCACACACACACACACACACAAAAGTAATGTTAATGTAGCCGGGCGTGGTGGCGCACGCTTGTAATCCCAGTACTTTGGGAGTCGGAGACCAGAGGATCCGGGGTTCGAGGCCAGCCTCAGCTCTCTCTCTCTCTCTCTCCCTGTCTCTCTCTCTCTCTCTCTGTCTCTCTCACTCTCTCTCTACTTAGTGAGGCCCTCCGCAACTTCGTGAGACCCGGTTTCAAAATAAAGTATAAAAAAATAGGGCCGGGGGTGTAGCGCGGAGGTAGAACGCCCCTGGGTTCAATCCCCAGTACTGCAAAAAAAAAAAAATTAAAAGTAATGTTAATGTAGTGGAAGCCTTATTGGGTGATCTACCCCATTTCTCTGGGAACCTTCCTGGCCCATTGGAATGGACACCTCATAGTCCCCTCTGAGCTTTTCTCTTCTCACTTTCTGACTCAGGTCTTGCTGGGGCCTGCTGCTCTTCTTCCCTATTTCCTCAAGGAGCTCATTAATTTTTATGGTTTTATAGCCTGGAAAGGACAAAGCATAAGACTCTGTCTCCAGCCATGACAGCTTTCCCAGGGCTCTACTCCATGTCTAGTTATCTCAAGGGCACTGCCACTAAAATCCCAGCTATGACCTTACATTATCCTCCCCTTCCAAAGGACACAACTTCCTAGCCTTTGATAGCCATCAATGGCATCCTTTCCCAGGGCTTGTAAAAAAAAAAGGAGGGGGGGACTTCTGAGTTTTTTCTCTTTTGTTCATTCCCCACATCCCATCAGTTCCAGCAGGGTTTCTGTGATTCTCCATTCTGTGTCCACACCCCACACACATGGATGAAGGCAGTGCCTCTTAGCTGAACCCCTGGGCCTGTGATCCCTTCTGACTTCAATCTGTTTTTGGCCGTGTCTGCTAGAATGATCTTTCATTTGCTTTTTTAATTGATTAGGTATTAAAGGCTTGTTATTTGTTCACAATTATGCTAGCCACTACAAGGATTTAGAAGTACAAGGCTATTTTTTGCTTATAAAGTACTTGTGCAGAAGGAATCTCTTAATCTCTTGGGATGGCTGCCCAGATGGCAACAATGTCCCCAACTCTCTGGGCAGGCTACTAGAATAAGGCCAACCTTACTCATCACATCTTTCAAGGTTTAAATGAGGAGGTTCTCCTGGATTAATTTTACCCCAATCCTGACATTGCTTATTTCCCAGCTGTCATCATATTCATATTCTCTTCTTTCTTTCTTTTTTTTTTTTTTGGCGATACTGGGGATTGAACCCAGGGGCGTTCTACCTCCGTGCTACGCCCCCGGCCCTATTTTTTT
>PVJS01054086.1:0-13081 GCA_004027185.1 Glis glis
GAGAGAGGGAGAGAGAGAGGGAGAGAGAGAGAGAGAGAGAGAGAGAGAGAGAGCTGAGGCTGGCCGCGAACCCGGATCCTCCGGTCTCCGCCTCCCAAAGTACTGGGATTACAAGCGTGCTCCACCACGCCCGGCCCCCTATGGCAATTCTAATACCAGTCTACATGACCAGCCTTTTTTTTTTTTTCCCGATAGTACTAGGGATTGAACCCAAGGGTACTTTACCACTGAGCTACATCCCCCAACCCTTTTATTATTTATTCTGAGACAGGGTCTAGGTTGCCCCATGTTGGCCTGGAACATGTGATTTCTCCTGCCTCAGTCTTTCAAGTAGCTGGGATTAAGGTGGGTACCACCACACCTGGCCAAGATTCACATTTGATTTTTCTCTTTCCTTAGAAAATGGTGAGATTATTTTATAGAAACCTTTTTCTAACTCAAATATCTATTTTTTTTATCTACCCTTAGTTTTTTCTACCTTTATGGTTTAAAACCGACAAATTAGACCTGGAGCTCTGGTGATTTTTATCATCAGAATGAAATATTATATAATGAGTGATTGTCTCAGTGCAATGAGCATACAGCACTCACTCGCTGAAGTAATTTACTATATTGCTTCTAAGTGGCCATTTAAGAAATAATTGCTCCATTGCACAAAATGGACAATTCACTTTCAATCACCCAAAGGAAGTTTTCAGCAGAGCTTTTAAAAAGCAACAATTCTGAAATATATATCTTTCAAACAATTTTCCACAAAATAAAAGGAGTTTTTTACATTTTTAGCTAGGTAAGATTTTAATATAATTTGCAAATCATGTTATTGATATTCTATTTTTCTTCTAAATATTCTAAACTTGTTTAAATAGGTAACTTCAACTCAAAGACTCCTCATTCTTTACCGAACTGATACATATTGTGCATATCTGAAGGAAGTAGAAACCAAGTCAGAAAAAAAACCCCGCAATATTCTCAACAATGTTCTTTGAAGAGTTTCAATCATAAAATGAATACAAAAACCCAGACCAAACTACCACCACCACCACCACCAACCCCTGATAGATCGATACCAAGGCATTTAGATTAAAGAGCAGGGTGGAAAGTAGGTCTCCTACCTATTATGCAAAGCAGCCTCTAAGATGGCTCCCAGAGATCCTTGTCTCCTAGAATTTGTGTCCTGACTGAAATCCCTTCCTCTTAAATGTGGGCTAGATTTACTGGCTCATTTCTAACGAATATGGCAGAAATGAAAGGATATTACTGTTTTGTTTTTCCTTTTTTTGGTACTGGGGATTGAATCCAGGGGCACTCTACTTCTGAGCTATACCCCAAGCCCCCTTTTTTTATTGTTTATTTTGAAATAGGGTCTCACTCAATTGCTGAGGGCATCACTAAATTGCTGAGACTGGCCTCGAATCTGAGACCCTCCTGCCTCAGCCTCCCAAGTACTGGGATTACAAGTGTGTGCCATCATGCCTGGCAGGAGATTACTTTTACATTGGAACATAAAGAGATTGTGGCTTCTGTTGTGGGTGCTGGTTCCTATGGACTGCTCACCTGGGGGAAGCTAGCTGCCATGTTGTGGCAGACAGACTCATGATTCCCACCTCCTTACATTCACACTTTTGTGTAATCTCCTTCCCTGGAGGGTGGGCCTGCCTAGTGACTTGCTTCAAACCAAGAAAATACAGTCATGGTGATGGGATGTTGACTAGCAGGCCCTCTCCCTTGCTGGCTTTGATAAACCAAGATGCCACTTAGAGAGGTCTATGTGGTGAGGAACTGAGGCCTTCAGTCCAACAGGTTGTAAGGGACTGAATCCCGCCGAAAACCATGTGACTCGGAAGGGGATCCTTTCCCAGTTTAGTCTTTAGGTGGGATACCAGGCCTGGCTAATACCTTGACTGTAGTCTTGTGAGAGACCCTGAAGCAAAAGACACAGCTAAACTGCACACAGATTCCTATTCCACGAAACATGCACTGTTATAAGCTGCTAAGTCTGTGCTCATTTGTCAAGCAGCAAGAGAGAAGTAATATGCCTATTATAAGGCCACTCTGTGGAGAGGCCCATAGGTGAAGGATCAAGGCCAGTCAACAAGGTGAATGAGCTTGGAAGCCGATCCCCACCCAGCTTGACAGTAACTTCTTGAGGAACTTTGAGCCAGAGGTACCCAACTAAGCCATGCTTGGATTCTTAACCACAGAGACTATGTGATAATAAATGCTGGCTATGTTAAGCCAGGCGTTTTGGAATGATGTTTGCTATGAAGCAGTAGATAACTAATGTTTCTGTGCTCTCTTGACATTTAACCAATTTGATGCTTACAGTGACATAAAAAGAATAAATGTAAAAGCAAGAAACAAAAGAAAATGTTTATTAGGTTATAGAGATCAAAAGACAGTAACATTTGGAATCTGAAAAACAAAATGGGAATGGCACAACTTTATATACCTGTAGCTGAATATATACTATTCTTGCAGGGTCGGCCATCCATCCATCCATCCATCCATCCATCCATCCATCCATCCATTCATCCAATATTTGTTGTGTACTCATTATATATTAAGTATAGTTTGAAGCACTTTATTTACCTTTTTACTTCATTTAACCCTCACAATGACCTATGAAAGTATTATTAATATCTTTATGAGGAAAATGAAGCTCAGAGAAGTCATAAAGATAGTACACAGAAGAGCTGAGAGGGTGGATTTAGTTCAGTGGTAGAGTGCATTCCTAGCATGTTAGGCCCTGGACTCATTCCCAGCACCACAAAAAATAAAAAAAGTCCAAGATGTATGACATGTAACATCTGTTTGACAAATATGAGAAAAGCTGAGATATATAGCCATCTAATATCTTTCTTCTCCATTCATTTTTCTTAAAAGGATGACTGATAGCTAAAATAATTAAACATTAAATTTATTTGCTTTGACTTACATGATACCAAATTTGTTCCCATATTTAGTAGGCAGTGGCACTGGAAAACCTTAAATAACAGGCTAAGGAACTTAGATTTATTTTCATTCATTTATACATAAAATGTTTAATGAGTACCTTCTGTATGCTAAATATTTCTGAAAAAATAAACATTTTACTCAATTCTAAAACAGCCCATTATAGTTCAGAAAGTTGAATAAATGGACGAATTAATGAATACAAAAATGTGGTGAGGACTGATAACTGTTTTGGGGGTATTTCTATGGGAAGTCGTGTGAAGATAACCTTCTTAGGGTTTCAAAAAGGGCTGGGAAGGAACAGGAAGGTCAAGAAAGGTTCTTAGAAAGCAATAAATAATTCAGCTAAGAAGTAGGAGTTATCAGGCAGGGGAAAGAGGGAAGGGTGTTTAAGACAGAGGTAATAACATGTACAAAGGGGAAATCAGTTATGAGAATACAGAACATGTGAGGGATTCTAAGTATTATAGTTCAAAATGATTAGAGTATAATGTGTATAAAGGAATCAAGAGGGAAGGTCAGAGTAGCAGGCAAAGAATAGATGTTAATGGGCTTTACACATCAAATTAAGGGGTTTGGATGGTATCAAAGAAGTCCTGGGAAATCTTTTCAGCAGAGTAACATAATCAAAGTTGTATTTTAAGAGGATGACACTGGTGGCATCAACAAGGGCAGATTTGGCAGGGAGAGTAATTTGGAACAAGATGTGGAAGGAATGAATTAGAGAGCAATTTCAATGGCAGAACTAATGGACTGGTAAAGAGAAATGGTTTTTAAAATAAAAAAAGTAATTCAAGATCTTTCAAAATTCTGAAGCTGGGAGACTATGAGACTATTGTATCAATAAAATAAATTGGAAGGAAAGCAGGTTGGTTGGATTTCAGACATGTGGTTTCAGGATTTAGGGCTTTTATAGCCGTATAAGCTGCTAGAAATAGCTTTCTGAACATCATTTATAACTCACTCTTCTTTTAAGCCATGACTTAATTATATTCAAGAAGTCATGTTTGTTGGGCTAGTTATTTATATCTAGCACACATTAAAATAAAAACATAATCTTTAATCTTCAGGATACAGATTATCTATTTAGGAACTAAAACCATTCTACATATAAAGAAAATGTCACTTCTAGTAGGGCTGCCTCTTGCTTTTAAGATTTGTTTATTTTACCTAGGGTGGGGAAAGAAAATTGGTTTTAATTGAAAATCCTTCCTTTTATTTGGGTTTAAAAGGTGGCAGGCTAGAATAACAAGACAGTAAGAACTAACTTTACAAATGTGTTCTCAATGAATTTACTTGAATCTAAAGCCTTTGTCTTCAAGAATTTGAAATAAAATTTATATGGTCATTTCTGTGAAAATGTATATAGGTTGACCATTAATACATGCACAGTCTTATAAGTCATAGAATTTATGTTCCAGGAATTACAGTGTAAATCAAATCTGTTTTTCCCTTAGAAAAAGTGTTCTAGGTAGGAAGCTACATTATAAACAAAGGGCAAAAGTTACACTGCTACTATGTTTAATTAATTATAAGGAATACAGGTATATGTTGTTTAATTCAGAACTTGGTAAAATATCTGTGAATGGACAATATTCAGAAACTTCTGAGAGAATAACTGAAGACTTCAGAAGTGAGGCTATGATGCTTTGGAAAGTCTCAGGAAGCAGAATGGTTCCCTACGTTAAGCTAAACAGATGAATTAAGTGAGTACAATGAATGCACCCTCAGAGTTTCCCTAGTATGCAAATATCTTGAACATCATCACATATTACTGACCTGCTATAGAATGTTAATGTCCGAAAATTCTAAGGGTAAGTTATGGAAAAAGTTACTGAATTTATTACTTTAATACTGAATGCTAGATAAATAACACCTGCAGTTGAAACAAAAATAAGTTTGATTGCTTGATGATTAGGTCAGAAGACAGTTAAACATAGTTCAATACAAAGAAAGGTATATCATTGATTTAGAGGAAAGGAACCACACTAGGCAACAAACATGAAATACAATAATCAACTTATTGATCAAGAAAAAGATACACAACTATAATGAAATTTATAATTAATAAATGCTAATATATTTTGGAAGCTAACAAAAAATCAAAGACAGCTTTGAAAACATTCTTTTGAGGTGGTTCAAGGTCTAAGTTGTTTTTCCTTTTCTTTCTTCTTTTTTTTTTTTGGTGTTTGTGTGTTGCTGGAATCGAACCCAGGGCCTTGTGCATGCTGGGCAAGTGCTCCACCACAGACCTACGCTAGCAGCTCTCATGGTCTAAGTTTTGACAGGTGATAAAAAGTATACAACAAGACTGCTTATAAGAAGAAAACAAAATGACAAAGACTTTCAAATGTTAGACAATTTTGGGGAGAAGTATAAAATACTGGGCTTCCCTGGTTTCTATAGAAATGTCTTAGGGGTTTTAAGCTAGCTGTTAAGAAGCAAAAAAGAAATGATAAGTGGCAATTAATAACTCAATATTTAATTAAAAGTATTCAAATATATACAAAAGAGTTTACCTGTTCTGTTTCAAAGATATCCCGAAGGTGTTCAAGGCCAAGGCTTTTTAGGAATTGGCTGATATTCATGTCAAGTCCCGCAACTAAAACAAAAATATATTAAAGTTTCTCAGAAAGTATTTTATGAATCTAAAGGAAGTATCAGTATCTATTTAAAGCCATGGCTGTCAGACACCCTTGGCCATGCAGATGATTTTTACATAGCATAAAATAATCCAGAATACATAAATTTAATTCAGAGCAAGTTATCTCCGAATTTGGTTGAAAAGTAAAAGCAGAGTGTTTTATCTTTGTCATGTTAATATATTTATATGAATTCTAATAATAGTTAGAATTTAGAATTAGAATACGGAATTATTCTATACTTATATATTATATATATAAGTATATATAAGTATAGAAATATATAAGTATAGAATACCTTAATGATATAATTCTAATATTATAAAATACTATTTTATATAGGATAATTTAATGCTTCTAGCAAATTAAAAAATCCAAAGGTACTAACTATTGTTTTAGTTTTGATTCTTTAAATAACCTCTCAGTTGTTTTCTTTTTTTTTTTTTTTGCGGTACTGGGGATTGAACCCAGGGGCGTTTTACCTCCAAGGTACACCCCCGGCCCTATTTTTTATACTTTATTTGAAACCGGGTCTCACGAAGTTGCAGAGGGCCTCACTAAGTAGCTGAGGCTGGCTGCGAACCTGGATCCTCCGGTATCTGCCTCCCAAGTACTGGGATTACAAATGTGCGCCACCACGCCCGGCCCTCAGTTGTTTTCTGATACAACTTGAGTAACAAGACTCAGTAGTTCCATAAAGATACTATGGTGGGAAATGGATGTACTATACACATCCATTTATACACATAATATACATAATATACACATGCACAATGGACATACAGTATAACATAAAGAACAATGTAGATGCCACAGAACTTGGCAGCCTTGTATAAATAGGTATTTCTTATAAGATGTTGGGTGTACAACATCTTATAAGAAGTGTTCAATAATTGCCAATAGAAAAAAATGAGTCTGTTCCATTAAAAAAAAAGTATAGACATGTAAGTGTTCTCAGAGTTTACTCACCTTCTCCTTCCTTCCTTTCTGTACCAGCTGCACCGTCTCCTGCATTGGAGGCTCCTCCTACTGCCAACTCTGCTAAAGGGCCAGTGAGATTATCTATGCTGCTAGCGGCAGAGAGGCAGGAAGGGGTGGATGCTGGTGAGATCAGAGAGGCACTCACTACAGTTGCCTGAGGTTTAAAACAGGTGGGTAAGGCCTCAGGGGGCATGGCATCTATCAGCAAAGCTCTGATATCGTCAGCCTAAAAACAGTAATTAAAAACAAAAATAATATATTATAAAATTTAAGGACTAAAGTTTTATATTTTTTTTTCTTCAATGAATGCCAAGGCATGGAAATTGGTACCTGGAAGTGGCTGCTACTATAAGAAAAAGGGTTTTAGTTGGAGGCATGAAAGATGGCATGGTGACTATTAGTAGAAGCTAGAAGATAGGCAATTGCCATTGAAGGCTTAAGAAAGGGGGGCTGATGTGCATTAGAATGTCTGACAACAGTGACGTGAGTTATTATGAAAGGAAAATGAACCTAATAAACTGTGGCTTTGGCTCAGGAGATTTCCAGGAAGAATGCTGACTGCCAATTAAACTGGCTTGTTTTATCTGCTCAGAATAAAGTACAGGAAGAGAGAAATGAACTAAGAAAGTAACTGTTCATTTCTCCTTAAGGAAATGTATTCAGTCAGGATGTGATAGGGTGGAAAATAAAATTATTCATCATCCTCAGCCATTCCACCAGCAAGTTTCTCAAAGTAAGAAATAGCCTCAGGCCAGAGATCAAATCCAGAGTGCTGACAGTAAAACATGGCCTCAGAGTAAAAATAAATTCAGAGGTATGGATGTATTACCTAAAAGTCTTAAAAGACCTTTAAGGTGGGAAGTTGTGAACTCTCCACTAGATGAAAAAATTTCTAAGAATCTTAAGGGAACTGCCCCATAGCACCCCAATTTGCAATTTAGACAGGGACTTGCCATGAACATCTGTGGATAAGGTTTTTGTCTGATGGAGTGGCCTGTAAATTGGTAAGAAACTAAAAAGAATTGTACTAGTTTAGACTAAAAGGGATAGAATGATCAAAGTGAAAACAGGCTCAGGGTTCCAAATTCCTAGAAGGATGCTAGGAAAGCCATTTAGCTGTTAATGTGGGCCATTTCGAATGGCAGGAGTAGGATAATTCAGTGGGCACAGACAAGAGTTCCAGAAAACCACTCCCTGGGGGCAAAGTAGGTTCTAATTAAGACCATTCCCTGACTTCAGAGTAGATGGCTCTGATAAGGTGTGCCTGACTGGATTTCAAAATCCCCATAGACCAGTGAGAGCTACCTGCCCCCTCTTGGGATAGGTGTGAATATAAAATAAATCTAAATAATTCCTGACCACATGAAGGACATTAGTAGATTAAAGAGGGCCACACAATTTTTGCTTGCTCCTTCTGAGAAAGTAGAATCTATTTCCTCATTCCCTGAAATGTGGGTTGGTCATGGCTTGCTTTGCACAATAGAATTTCATGAGAGTGATAGCAGTCTCTAGGCTTCGCCTGTAAGAGGAATGGGAGCTTTTTCCCTTTTCCCTCTTGAGATGCAATTTTCCTATAAAAAAATTCTAGCAAAACTACTTAATGACGAGACACCATGTGGGGACAGATAGATAGGTTCTATCCTTATAGCCACCTCTGCCAAGACTCCAGGCATATGAGGGAGGCCATGTTTATGCTCCTGCTTCAGCCACCAGGTGTAAGCAGCAGCTACACTAGTGACACCAGGTGAGGTTAACATACGAACCTCCTAGCCAAGGTACAGAATCATGGGAAATAATAAACCATTATTTTAAACTACTAAGTGTTATGAAACAATCTCTTAGCAATAGATAAATGAATCAGAACATAACTTGGAAAAATATTTACGGTTAAAAAATTATAAATTATTGTGAGTATTAAATAACTCCCCAATTCTCAGAAAGTTCAGGGAGGGAAGAAGACACAACGATTAACTTAGAAATTAAATATTTAATCACAAAAATATAATTTTTCTTTTGTAAATACTTGTACAGTATATTTACTTTTCCATTTTATAAGAATTATATACTACCCAGAGTAAATTTTTTTGAATATCTCGTAGACTTAGATAAATTACCATTGCAGTTACTCTACAATCATATGCCAAATATAGAAGGTACAAGGTATTTTACTAAATGTAATTCTTTGGGTATACATGGTAGAAATGTTTTCCTGTGACTCATGTCCCCCCATCCCACAAGCTAAGTAATACAAAACAAGCTAACTTACTGCCTACTTTATCTTAACAGAGTTTTAAATTATAATTTAATAAAAAGTGTGAACTTACATCTGTTCTTACTCTAAACAAAATAAGCACTACTAAAGGTAAACCCACCAAGTCGTAGAATGTAATGTCATCTCTGAAATGATAAAGAACAATTCTGAATATTTGAAGTGAGGACTTACTGTTGCCAGATCTAAAGGTGTCTGACCTTCCTGGTTTTTCATTGTTGGGTCTGCACCATGTGCTAGAAGCAGAGCACATAACTGTGTCCTTCCTTTTTGGGCTGCTTCGTGAAGAGGAGTGAATGCCCACTTATCCGTTGCATTTACGCATGTGTTGTATTTTATCAGTAATGCTGCTATGTCAACATGCTGAGGAAAAACAAAAGGATGCAAAGAGTTAGGAATGAGACAATCTCAAACAGCTCCATCATGTTTGCTTGCTTTAATTTAGCAATTCACTCTCTTTATATCTGAATTCTTATCCTAAATATAAGTTTCTTCTAAAAAAGAAACTATCCCTCTGCATATATTTTGGACTCAGCCTTTTCTTGCTTTCTCCCGAAATTTCAAGTCCACAATTATTCTTTTACCCTGTGATTCTGCATGGGCTTTATTTTTTTTTTAAATTTAGCTTTCCATAATTTTTCAGGTCTATATTAAAAACAAATACATAAAATGAACTTGTACCTGATACCAGGTCCTTGGACTGTCTATCAGTAGTTTAATCTAGCTGTTAAACTTTTCAAACAAGCATTCTACACCCAGTGTGTCTGTTTTAAACTTCCCATTTCTCATCTAACCTACTGTGAGATATATTTATTGTTTAAAACACCCATCTCATGAGTTCTCAATGTTTTTTCTCCAGCTTTTGGGAAAATAACATAATAAAACAACAATTTGTAAAAATTGGTGTGTTATGTAGAAAATGATTTAGGGGAGAGAAAACCTGAGACACACTAGCAACGTGGGCATGAGGTCATCTCATGCATGAGACTCTAAACTGTGATACTTACAGAGAATGAAAAAAAGGGCTAATTCTTGACAAAAAAAAAAAAACTGGGTTTAGAAAAACAAATTCACTACTGAAGACGAAAGAGAAAGAAAAGTCAACTTTTGAAAAAAACACATTGGGGGATCTAGAAGATTGAAAAACAAAGGTATAACTATTAATAGAAATTGGGTAGCAAAAGTTTAAGTAGGAATGAAACTAAAAGAAAGGTAAGATTCACTTGGGGTAGATGTTTGAAGTAAAACATACAAATAATGGTGCTCTGTAAATGTTCTGATAGAAAAAGTTGGAGCATAGATAAGAGGGTACCATTTATTTATTCAATTACTCTCTCCTATCCACTCAGTCAACAAACCAACATTAGCTGAACACCTAGTAGGAGCCTGGCACTGGTGGGTAGGAACTCTGGGGAGAGTATGAAATGGGATACTGAATTTATAGCCGTAGCTACTTGATAAATGAGCTCACTAAGAAAAGCAATACATAAAAATAATTACAAGAGGGACAGAGTCTTGAACAACAATATTTTGGTAAAGGAGAGTGGAAGAAGAGTCCTCAGAAGAGACAAAGGGGAAATAACTATAGAAGAATAATAATGAAGGAGGAAGTTCCAAAGAAAGTAGATTTTCTCAAATAGTAAGAGTTCTATATAGCAAAATCTTTATAAAATAAGCTTAAGACAATCAATTAGGCATATGAAATATTGATTCAACAATCAGGCATTAAATGACACTAAAATAACCTGTATATTTTTATAAACACACTTAGAAATGTTAGGCTGGCTACCACAAAGTCTTTCGTTTTTTTGGGGGGTACTGGGGATTTAGCCCAGGGACATTCTACCTCTGAGCTACACCCCCAGCCCTATTTTGTTTTTATTTTGAAACAGGGATTCCCTAGGTTGATGAGAGTTTCACTAGTTGCTGAGGCTGTCCTCAAACCTTCAATCCTCCTGTCTCAGCCTCCCAAGTACTGGGATTACAAGTGTGCACCACCACGCCCGGCTATAATCCACAAAGTATTTCTGAAATCCATTTTGACTATAATATTCTATAATTTTGTGCAATTTGCCTATTTTTGTCCTTGTTGATAACTTGGCTACTTTTGACAAAAAATTCAGAAGCACATTATCTGCTGAGAAAACATTTCTAACTTGAGCTGTTGCCCAACTACAATACATTGAACTTTCTGAGGTTGACATTTTTGAGAATGGGAAGAGATGGGAAGGTAAAGATCCCAAGATGGGATTTCAGGGGCATGTGATTTCATGTCTTCCTTACAGTCCTTTCTGCTCCCTTGAAGATGCTCATTTTGAAAAATAACAGGCACTTTTTCTAAGGTAGTATTTAAGTTTTTAAAAATATAATACAAATATTTAGTGATTTTAGGAATTGAGATTTCAAAAAACAAAATGAAGAAAAATTTATTTTAAAGAAAAGTACAGATCAGTGAGTTCCTAAGAAAAGCTTCCCATTGCTGAAAATATGAAGGGGAGGCAGGATAATCAGACCAGGGCTTCTGAGAACAGGCTACATTTTGTGATCCTCTTAAGGATTATATGATCATTATAAAATAAATTTTATAATTTAAGTATTTTTAGACTTTCTAACACAGAAGATGAAAATAGGTACCATCTGCATTACTATCAAAATCACTTAAAACAAAATTCCACAATTTAATCCCTTATTAAAAGGATATGTGTTGGAAAAAGCAACTTTTGTTCAGTTAATTTAAAATCATGGAATAAGTTTCAGATTTCCCCGAGTGAGGTTAGAAGCTATGTAAACTGTGTTCCTGATGAATGATTTATTCTACTCTGTTTATTGGCAGAATAATATGATTTGGTAACCAAATTTGGATAGGCTGCCAAAATTAGATAGTCCAAGAAAAATTACATGTTTGTGTATACATGTGTGTATAAAATGAATTGTATAGCTGGTATGTAGTATTAATTTTCTTTATATTGAATTTATAGTTTATGCTTAGAGAAACCAATTATATGCTTGTTAAATTTGCTGACAAGTGTCTGAAAGAGCAATGAACAGGAAGGAGTATATTACTGCCCAAGTAGACTAAAAACACAATTGTTAAGCTCTTTAATTCTTTTAAGTAGCTATACCACTGGGGCAAATACAGTAACTGAAAATTAAGGCTGACAAATGCAGTAAATAAGTGGCAGCTCAGTTCTATTCACTATATAAGAGCAAAGTACTGAACTGGAAGGTCTAGAAAAGAAACTGAACTGTTGGAATGTTTCCGGGAGAAAGAGCCAATTTAATAGGGTTTCAGAATTTAGCTGAGACACACGATACTTCAAATGCCAAATGCAACTTAATGGACCCAAAAAGGCTTTGATTTAGTTTTAGAAAGGTGGGAAGTAAGGTGAAGAGAACATGCTTGGGCTCCAGCTAAAGCCATTAAGTTGTATGGGGCTTTACCACAATGCTGTCATGAAATCCCTCAAATATTATTTTTAGGAAAATACACTTTGGGAAAAACACTGGAAAATGAAAATATTGACAGTGAAAATTAACCAGGCAACTTATTTACTCTTAACAACAGAAAATTACACCACACACTTTGTGGTAATAGATATCAATGTTTTACTTTTACTGAAGAGCAGAGAAATTAACTGTCCTGTGTAAATGTATACTCGAAAATAATATAAGGCATTAAAATATAAAAAATGGAACAAAATAAGGCATATCACCATTAATATAAACTCTTACAATACTTGCAACTTGTAATCTGTGAACTGTTCCTAAGGTATGAGGTGCAGGAGTGACATGGTGCAGGAATGACGAGGTGCAGGAGTGACAGAGAGCCCTTATTCTGACTGACTTAGTAGATGATGTGCAGGAAGAAAGTTATGCTGTGACAATGGTATTACCTTGCACTTGTACAGTGACTTAGGTTACAGAATGTACTTTATACACATACTGTCTTACTTAATCATTACACTAACCCTGCACAGAAGGTCTTAGCATCCAACTTTTTTCTTTTTTTTTTTTTTTGTGGTGCTGGGAATTGAACCCAGAGGCATTCTACCTCTGCGCTCCATCCCCAGATCGATTTTATTTCTTATTTGGAAATAGGGTCTCGCTGGGTTGCTGAGAGCCTCACTACGTTGCTGCGGCTGTTCTCGAACCTGTGATCCTCCTGTCTCAGCCTCCCCAGTACTAGTATTACAAGTGGGCGCCACCACGCCTGGCTTAGCATCCAACTTTTATTAGT
>PVJS01054087.1:0-13082 GCA_004027185.1 Glis glis
CACAGTCACACACACTCACTCCACACTTCTTTGCTGATCTGGTCTTTAACCATTCTTCATGACGTAGTTGCTCCTTCTCACCTTCTTGCCCTGAACGGCTCATCAAACGTCCTTACTGGTTATCGAGACAACTCGAAGCCACAGATGATTCTGTGTAGATAGGCTGGAGGACAAGCTGGCTTTTGTTAATTGGGCCCTGAAAGTTTTCCATCCCACCTTGGGCAGTTTACTGTACAGCTTGCCAAACTTTAAAGTTATTATAACTAGTTTCACACAGATGCCAGACAAAACAGACAAGGAATTAATTGGAATGATCACAAATGCATTCCTTTGGAATAAATTAAAATACAATGGCCGGTGCCAGGAGACATTTAAAATAGAAAACCTGAAACGAATCAATCAAAACAAGTTTAGTTCTTTTTGATGTTAGAGTTGGGAGATATTTCACTTTATAAATAACAGAAATATTACCAAGGGAGGAAAAAAAATAGAGCGAGGTTCAATAGCATTAAGGAGGAATTTCTGTACTGTCAAAGAGAATTGCCTAAGGAGACAGTATCTTCTGTGGCTGTTTCCTTTTTTAAAAATTATTATTGTTATAAGTGATAAGTGATAAGAGTTAAAAGTCTTTTAGTGAAGACTCAAACTATTGGCTCAATTTTTAAATTATAACATTGAACAAATCAAAGTCAAAGTGTAAAAGCCCAGAACAATGCTGGGAGATGAGGGCTTTGCTCAGATGTTAGACAGACTATCCAAACAGCTGGAAAAGATGTTGATTCTCCTTGGGAAATTTGTAATGTATTTGACTCATGTTTTCATGGAGCTGTGGACTGTCCTAGGGGGTTTGCAAGGGAGAAAACTTGCCAAGAACTTTATCTGGAAAATGATAGTATTTTACCAGTTTTCCAATTAGACAACAAAAGAATTTAAGAAATAATAGCAAAAATACTCAGAATTGACGGATGCTATCTCAGAAATAACGTTCAAGTTATATGTCCAGAAGTGACTGAGTAAATGACCCCAGTTTATTTCATTTATACACAACTATTTCTTAAAATTGAATCCACACACAAAAATAACATAAAGCAATAAAAAAGAGGAGGGCCGGTCATGATTTGAGCTGGATGGATGGTGTGCGCGGCCTCACGTTCGGTACACACGCGCTTTCTAAACGACATCTTCAACCAGTCTCTTTACGCATGCCTTGGCATACCTACAGCTCGTATGTGATGCCGAGAGGCCAGAAAGGGAAGATTTGGTAACTGATTCCTGATGATGGGATGCAACTGTTAGTTCTAAACAAGCCCTTGTCTAGGCTTTGCTCAATTTTTTTTTTTTTTTTTGTGGTACTGGGGATTGAACCCAGGGGCGTTCTACCTCTGCGCTACACCCCCGGCCCTATTTTTTTATACTTTATTTTGAAACCAGGTCTCACGAAGTTGCAGAGGGCCTCACTAGGTAGAGAGAGAGAGAGAGAGAGAGAGAGAGAGAGAGAGGGAGGGAGAGAGAGACAGGGGGAGAGAGAGAGAGAGAGAGAGAGCTGAGGCTGGCCGAGAACCCAGATCTTCCGGTCTCTGCCTCCCAAAGTACTGGGATTACAAGTGTGCGCCACCATGCCAGGCTGGCTTTGCTCAATTTCTTAAAGGTTAGTTATTTGCTTATCAATGATTGCAATCTTCCTTTCCCTAAATCAGCCTGGAAGATGGCTTGGGAACCATCTAGTAAACATGCTGGAATACTTATGGATAAAATAGTAGAATGTTTGGGATTGGTTTAAAATGAATCCAGCGTGAGGCAGGGAATACATGCGTGTAGAAGTTAAACAAGAATTTCTATGAGTTGTTGACTAATGAACTGGGTGATAGATATGTAGAGTTCATTTTGCAAATGCTTAGAATTTTCTACAATGCTTTTTTTTAAGGTTAGAAGAAAAAAGTAGGAATACAAAAAATGATCTCTTGGCTTATAAATATATACCATCAGACAAAACAAACTTTCCCTGTACTTTAAAATTTCCTAGTGATTTATCACCTGGTCACATCGACAGTCTTTATTTTTTTTCCTTAAAAAAAGCTTTCTGAGTTTTTAATTCTATTTGTGTGTGTGTAGTATTGGGGATTAAATCCAGGGGCATTCTACTCCTGAGCTACATCCCAAGCCCTTTTTTATTTTGAAACAGGGTCTCATTAGGTTGCTAAGAGTCTGGCTATATTGCTGAGGCTGGCCTCGAACCTGCAATCCTCCTCTCTCAGCCTCCCAAGTACTGGGATTTATAGGTATGCACCACCACACCCACCTTTTTAATTCTATTTTCAATACCACAATTAATATGATTATATCGTTCCCTCGAAGCACAGTATGGTATAGCGGAAAGTATACTGAACTTTGAGTAAAGACAACTTGGGTTGTAAAGTCCCAGTTGCACTATTTTTCGTATTACATATTACCCTGAAAAAGTCACTCACCCTTTCTGGGCTTAGTATAGAAATCTCTTATGCTTGCTTCACAAAGCACTAGAAAAAGATTAAGTTGAACCAGAGAACATTTGTTTTGTTTTTGTTTTTTTTAAATGTCAAAAACAGTTGGATTGGGCCAATTTCAAATGGGCTCATCCAAATATAAGAGAGTGTATGTAATTCTTTCTTTCTTCTAGAGATTTTAGAGTCAGAGATTCTGGTTACATACCTCGTTATTATACAGCTTTTGTGATATCAAGGGTCAAGACATTTTTTGAGGAACATGAAATAGGAACCTATCTGAATAGGTAAGTTCCATGTGAGAATGGACCCTATTTTCCAGTATTAGTACCAGTACTGGGATTTCAATATCCAGGAGTATACAGCGGCAAAGGCTACCTGAAGGTGCATGGTTTCCCTTCTCAGCTGTTATCTACTGGAGCTGATTTGAATGACTGTTCCATGTCACCAGTTTTTCCTTATTATTTTCATTTCTACAATGGCTGGAAAATACCAGAAGTAAAATTTCTAGATATGTAAATTGCTTTTCACTCTGTCACATTCAGCTTGTTTTACAATTGTGATGTTACCTGGAAAAACAGCTGTACAAAAATTGTGAGTGCACTTAGTAAATATTATTTATTAGTGATTAAAAAGACAGCGATGGCTAAAGGATTGCAATTTACAAGCCTAGCAGAGTGCAAGAAATCTAAGTATAAGGGCCCAAGTGCTACACAGAATATGAAAACTTACATCAATTATAAACCCGCTTTAAAATTTTTAATACTGAAAAATATATGTAGACTTCAGTTAACTGATGTTAAATAATGTCCTAGCTTTTATGAGGAGCCATTTTTAGAGGCATTATAAACTGAAATGATATCTCATTTACAATGCATAAATAGTGCTAAGATATTTCCAATGATTTCTCCCTTTTGTATGTGAATAAAGTCTTAAAAATTTTAGGTTGACTTAAAATATTATTACATTGAGCTCCCAGTTTTGTGAATATGTCATCGTTGCTTTCCCAGTGCTATAACTGAGTAGGTCACTTTAAAACAAACTACACAATTCTAAGGTTAAGCATTAAACACTTCCTTTCCTCCAAAATGTATCCCTTCAGGGAATTATTAATGGAAAAGAAGCAGAGCTTAAAAGATAGGGCTGGTAATAAAAGTTCAAAATGCAAACCACCGTTCAAATGTTAACGGCAAACAACATGTTCTGATAAGTTCAAAGCTACTGCTACAAAGCACACTAAAAACCATCACAGCCTTGACACCAACTATGCAACTAGGCAAGAGGCCCGCTTTCCAAGTGTAAGTCCTCTCTGTTAATTTCCTATATTCTTCAATTTTAAAATGAAAGCCATGATTCCTTTCTATGCTGTGAGCAGGGATTGAACTCTAGAGCAATACTTTTGATGTGAAAATGCAAATAGGGGGGGAAACCGCTTGTATGTAAAGGCATAAATAGTAGAGCTTCACTTCTAAAAGTTCATAAATGAGGTATGTTTGAATATTGGATTCATCAGGTGATTCTATAACTATTCAGGATGAGATAAGGTTAGCAATTCACAACCCAATATGACAAGTTATTTTACCCATTTCCCCAATACACATATCACTCATAGAACAGTTTAAGTTCTTAAATAGCTGGTCACTTATTCCAAGATGTAAAACTAAGTTAAAAGTATTTATCTATTGTGACTCAGCTTCTTCCAAACACACAACCAACATCCAAATATATAAAATGTATTTGGAATAACAGAGCATGTGAGTCATACTGGGTCTGGTACTCTTCTCCCATCCTTCCTCCCATCAAGGTCACCCGCACAGCACTCTCAGGAACACGGTGGGAACGTTAGCTCAGTGCATCGCTTCTACATGCTGCTCCCTCCAGTCTCCACTCTCTCCAGGTTCTCCTTCTGCCACACTGGCTCCTCCTTCTCAGTCTTTGGTGCCAGTTCCTCTTCTTCTCTCTCCCCTCTTATGTGACCCAGAGCTCTGTGCTGAGGCCTCTCCTCTTCTGCATCTTCACTTGCTCCCTTGGCTCCAACTACCCACCTGGCATCTTTTTGATGTCTTACAGGTGTGCCCAGCTTAACACAGCTCTCCAACTGTGTTTCCTAAACCCCCATGCTTGTGTTTTCTACAGTTTCCTAGCAAATTCATTTTCTATTTTCTTAGGTCTTCCAAAATCCCAATTCTTCTTTCTCTCAAGACACACAGCTAACCCATGAGGAAATTCTGTAGGCCCTTCTATCTACAAAGTACTTTGATTGCTACCACTCTGGTCTATACCACATGACAATCTCTGGTCTATTGCTCCTGACCAGTCTCCTTGCTTTCCTACTCTTGTTCTTCTATAGTCTATAACATCCCAAGAGAACCAGGTATCCTTCGAGTACACATGTCACTCCTCAGCTTACAATCCCATGTCAACCAGAGTAAAAGCCAAAGTCTTTACATGTCACATAAGGCCTTGCTCCTCTGCTTACTTCCTTGACTTGACCTATCATACTGTGCCCTGTCTGCTCTTTCCAGGCACAGTGGCCTTCTTGTCCTTTGAACACTCTAGGCATGCTTGCTCCTCAGTTTGGCAATTGTCCCCACATTTCTTTCTTAAGCTTTGCACAAATATTCCCTCTGAGTGTGTTCTGTCCTACTGATCACCCTATTTCAGAGTATGTCCCCAACGACTGAGACACTGCTTTCCCTAGCTTTAGTCTTCTCCATCTGACCTTACTAATGCATTGCCCTCTGACCTGCTGTAGTGTTATTCATTTATTTATGAACGCTCTCTCCCAACTAGAGTACCTGAGGGAAGGGAGCTGTGTGCACCAGCCACAGAAGTGCTTGTTACATGGCAACCACTCAATAAATTTTTGTTGACTAGATGAAAGAATGGATAAGTGAGCGAATTAGCAAATTACACTGTTTTGGCAGAGGAAAAATGGTATAAACAGTTAGGACCCTGTGTACAATAACACTGACCAGTTAGTATTCTCTTGATTCACCTTACCTGTTCCCAGCCTGTGGAACATGCCTCCACCAGAAACCTCCCCAGATGACAGAGGATCAGAGATCAGAGACCTTGGGGGAGTCTAGAAATCGGGAGTACAATGAGTATGCTTTTACCTTCACTGTTGGCAGAACTGACCTTGTGGTCTGTGTGGGACACTGACTCAACATAAACAACACTGTGTACAAGCTCGACTTTTCTCATTGGAGCACATCACGCACTGACTTTCCAATTTATTTATAAACTGGGTACAGTCTATCGGTTGGCAAGGTGCTGTCACGGACCTGTCTCTTGGCTGCTCGCCTTACAGCTCTCTCATGCTGTCCAGGTTTGTCTAGTCAGGAGAAAAGTGAGTAAAGTCCGTGGCTTGGCAGCTAAGAGGTTGTAAGTGCCTGGGAGTGTCACTTAAGTCTTAATCTGACAGAATAAAAATGACATTTTATATGGTTATAAGGTGATTGTTTTCCTCAGTAATCTGCCCTCATGTGTGATATATGAAACACGCCCTGCCCCTCTGAGGAACTTCTCCTATATATTGATAGATATGAATTATTTTTAATGCAAACAAAAGGTCCTCTGTGCTCAATGTTTTCTGCTTGGAAACAGTGTGTCTGTGAGAAGAGATCAAAGCACAGACATCAGAGATAATGGCAGAATTCTTAAGGTCACTACGTAGTGCTTTTAGCCTACCATCTCATCTAGACCCATCCTAGCAGCATAAGTTAGCAATGTACTATCATTTGTGTATTTATTTATTCATTTATAAATTCGATCGCTCAACAAATATTTAAGTGAATAAATGTGATAAGCATTGCCCTTGCAGTTAGCAAAATAACAAACCAAAAGCCATGGCCTGATAGAATTTACATGTGTAGGAACGTATGGAATTTAGTTGCTTTACTGACTTGGCCTCTGCCTTGTTGTACATGGAATTTCAGACAACTATAATTCTAGAATTAATTAAAGTCTAGTTGAATCCTAAGGGGGTCCTTGATGATCATTGGGCATGTATCCAAGATTTGTGAAAAAAAAAATGAGGTTTCCTTACAGAAACGAAGCCTTCCTCTGCTTTCCTTGTGTCTACGAGATGGTAATGAGTCACACGAAGATGGGTGGTAACAGAGAAAAAGGTCAGTGGGGATGTGCACCTCACTGAGGTCAGAAACAAAAGAGCTATGAGTGGGACATCAGCGTACCCCTGGGGTACTGACTGGATTGAGCGTTGCTAGTGAGGGCCTGATTACCAGGGAACTCACATCCTCTACTCCGGCCTGAAAATACAATCTTTTTTTTCTTATTCCTACAACCCAGTATTTCCTCCTCCTCTGACTTTTCTCCCATATTAATTCGTAAGAGAACAAGGAATGAGGTAGGCAGAGATGTTGCCTAAAGATCCACCAGCAGCTTCCAATCAGCATAGTCACTGAGATTCTCTCCAGCCTCAGCCAGCTGGGACTTGATTTACTGATTGTCCATTGATGGAAGGATCATAGTTTCACTAATCTGACCATGGCATTCCCAGAGAGCTGGCCCACTTGCAAATAAATGGTTCCTCCTGTTATATTACACCTCTAAGAAATTCTCAAGGATCTTGGCTTTTAGGGGCACCCCAAATCCTTGGTTAGTGTTTGACATGGACATGACCTAGGCTGCAAGCAAGAAGTCTGCTGAGGACTGTGAAATGCTCAGTGTCTGATTCTATACCCTCCCGTGGCAATATTTAGCGACTTCATTTAGTGCCAGAAAGATGCTAGGAGCATCTAGGCGCATAGGGTGTGGCCACGTTAAGTGTCCTATTGAGAAAGAGCTTGAAAACTGAAGGAATTAAAGGAAAAGTGTCTGTATGGCTCCTCTGGGAAGGACTAAAGCCAGCTGAGACACAACCAGCCACAGGGCTTGCAGGTGGGTGGGTGAAGAGAACATGCTGGCCTGACCTGTGAAAGGCTGCTGATAGGTCTAGGAACATCAGTACAGCTGTTTGGCCAGAGTCCCTGGCTCTGCATAGGTTGTCTGGCTATGGAGCTTTAATAATAAAAATGGCGAAAAGGAAATGAAGAGGCCATACCTTCCTATCAAGGAAAACTACCCACCATTCCAGAGTCACGACTCCCTTTGGTACTGAAGATTCAATGTGCAGGAGTTACCCACAGGCCATCAATGTTCTGTTTAGCAGAAGGAACAAAACTGACATTTTGATTCCATCCTTCATTTATTAATAAACACCACTTGGGCATCTCTTATGTCCCAGGTACTTGGGTTCTTCCAGGCAGCAAAAACAAATGAAACATAATCCCTACACTGGGGGTCTAGAGGGGTGGGATGACAGCGAGGTAGATAAGCAAGCAAGTGCCAAAATAGTTGGACAAGCGACATGTCAAAGTCATACCTGGGCTGAGTCTAAAGTCAGGGGCTAGAGTCTAGGGGAAGGTTGTGCAGGTAGAGGGAATAACATTTGCAAATGCTCCAAGAGCAGAGTGACGACATGACCCATTTTGGAAACTACAACATGTTGTGAGCCAGAGTGGCTGGAAATAAATGAGGGGCGTGGGGGTTAGGTCACAGAGGGCCTTCTGTGCTGTGCCAAAGAATTTGAACTTTTATACTTGGGGAAATGAGGAGCCACTTTACAATTCTAAGCAGGGGACTGATGTGAGCAGATTTCCAATATAGAGAAAAAGTGACTTGGGCTAATAATGGAGGGGGCAAGGCAGGCCAGCAGCCCCAGAGACTAAGCAAGATGACTGTCCCAAGAGACTACTTGATAGACAGAAGAGTCATTCAGTGAAATTTAACAAACAGGACAAAAAATGCATTCACCAGCAGATGAAGCTGGGTGTGGTGGCACACACACGTAATCCTAGTACTTGGGAGGCTGAGACAGGAGGATTGCAGGTTCGAGGCCAGCCTCAAATAATAAAGGACTGGGGGAGATGCTCCTGGGTTCGATCCCCAGTACCCCCCCAAAAGGCAAATGAGTTCAACTGGCACATTGAACTTGAGGTGGCGTTGGTGGTTCAGAAATGTTTGTATCCAGGAGGAAGTAGCTTGGGTAGGTGAAGGGAGGCCAACATGGAAATCAGCAGCCCGAGAGTGTTGCTTCACTCTAAAGAAGCTTGGTAGCCATCGTATATGGATGATGGTTTTGAACAGTGACTAATTTCATGGATTTATTTTTTTTTCTTGCTGGAGTATTTACACCCAAGGTGATTTGATTTGTCTCTGGACTCTAGTAAATATTTTTTTTTCCTATTTTGATAGCAAATACAATTTAGTTACCAAGAGACTAACATAAAGAGTATACTTTTTATTTCCAATTACAATGTGAATACTGGTAAACTCAAGACATAGGCAAGAAAAACACACCCCTAGTAAGTTTGTTTATTTCCTTTTTCCTTTAGCTTAGCAGTCTTGCATAGTGATCTTTACCAATTGAGGAACTAAAGGTTTGTCAGTAATAACTTTACTTCTAAGGTGAATTCCTATTTAATCTGCAAGTTTCCCCATCAAATCTGTGTCATGGATACCCGGCCTGAGGTTTTATGGAATATAGATCGATATAAACTCCGAATTTAAGTCCACATGATTTTGCCAAAACAAACTAACCCAAATGATGGACCACACTGATAGAAGATATCATATTTTGAAAGATACCAGCACAAAATATAAGGATTTCAGACCCAAGCTCTTTGATGATGAAATCAGAGCAGAAAAAGTCTTATCAAGTCTCTGGAAAAAAGGTTTGAGAACAATGAATTTGAGTCAGGAGAATCCGGTTCCCTCTGTGCATGGCTTCCACTGGTGCCCTGCACGACCCTGGGCAGCTCCCTTCCCACCCCGCCCCAGTTACTCATTTTCATTCTCTCTATCCTCGTGTAGAGTTTTGTAAAGTATTTTATGTTCTTAAGATGAAAGATACAAAGTGTACCACTTAAGTAGAACTTCTGAGTCATTTTACTCAGAAGAGAAGGAGACTCACCAGCACACAACCATCCCAGAGACACAAACGTTATCTACGCGCATTAGTTCCCAGCTAACACACCAACAGAGACCTAGTTCACTTGTTCCCAAACATTTCAATGTATGTGGGGGGAGGCTTAGGGGACAATCAAATCCTCTAAGTGATATGTTGCTTAGTACCTGTAGCCTGAGAAAATGCGTAATGCTCAAAAGTTACTGGCAATTCAGGAAAGCTTGCAAGTGCATTTGTATTTTTAATAATCACATGGTATTCACACATATTTTCACACATATTTAAAGTTGTGGTATCTGTATGTGTGAGACAACACCTCAGTCACCGGCAGCCGCTTGGCTTGCAATGAGAATAAAAGATTCCCGACATTACATCTTAATGCCCATAATGATGTTCGGAAGACTGAACATCGGAAATATCTTTTTAACTTCACTGAAACTGGTTTTTCTATCTACTCCCTAATTCATCTACATATCACAGCAATTAAAAGAAAAATCACAGGCAAGAGAAGTGTTAAAAGTCCAGCATTTAAAAAATTTTCACGTGAGCAAATATTTTTTGCAGAGAGAAAGGAACAAAGTACCTTGAGATGCTACTCATGTAGAAATTCACATAAAATAGTGGAAGGAGGCAGAAGCAGAACCACCGAGGTCAAGCTTCTATACTTTCCAGAAAGAAAATAAGAAAAGTGTGCTTATAAAATATATCTAAAATACACCAAATGCTTGTGTGCATGTATGTTTATATCACTTTGAATCTTGCAATGATGTATAATTACATTGTACCAATAAAAGTATAAAAATAACAAGTGTTTCTTTAAACACTAAAAATATATCTAAAATTTCTTTTGTAAATAAAGTGTTCTGTAAAATATGAAGCGCTATACAAATAATAAGAGGTTCAAATCTGCAGGGGTGGAATATTAATTTCTAAAACTGCACAGGCATGGCTTCATTTAGAGATTCAATCTCTCTATTGATGGAGTCAGTAACCTCACTTTACCATGGACTCGAGTCATTTCTCCAGCATTACTTGTTCTGAATCCCTGCTTTCAGAATAGTATGTCTGCAGGTCGGTGAAGAAAGACAGGTGATTGTAAGTTACAACTTCTACTACTTAACAATCACTTGCTAGGTGCCATATATACTAAGTCTCACAATGCAGCACCTCTTTAAATCTCCGTATTTTAGCAGGAGTACCAAGAGCATAGTCCTGGAGCTGGAGAGAAGACAGACTGGCTGGATTCCAAAGCCCTCCTTCGCTGTAACAACATTCCTTCCTGTTTTGTAATTGGCACACAAGTTGGTTATGGTGGTGCATGCCTATAATCTCAGCTACTTGGGAGGCTGAGGCAGGAAGATCACAAGTTCAAGGCCAGCCTGGGCAACTTAGACCCTGTCTCAAAATAAAAATGGCTGGGAATGTGGCTAAGTGGAAAAGCATTTGCCTAGTATGTGGGTTCAATCCTCAGTACCAAAAAAGACAAAAAAAAGTCATAGGTATACAAATTGGGGGAGTTTCCTCTGCTCTGCCTCGCTATCATAATTTAAAGTCTTGACTCTAGTTTGTTTCTTCAACTACTGTTTTGAACCCAGAACTTATCCCTTTGGGCACTATTGATTTTAAATTCTAAACTAAATGACTCCACTTATTGCCCTTCCTTATTCTCTTCTTCAATATTTATTTTGCAAAAATACCAAAGCGACTCAAATTTGCAACATGCTATGCTATCTCTGTTCTATTTCCACATTTCTGAGTATTTTGGCAAACAATCTGCAGCCACTCTTTTAACTAGCATCAAACAGGGCCAGCGACTTGCAAAGCACTTACTTTGTACCTTTTTTTACTCCTTATAATGGAGCTATTAAGGTGGTGTTGGGTCTTCATTCCATAGGTGAGGGAAGAGTTCATGTTACTAAGTGGCAGAGATAGGATTCAAACCAAGGTGTGCTGGACACTTAAGACCTGATTTTAAGCCCCAGTTTTAAGCAGTATACTATGCTTACCCAGAATACAAACAAAATTTTCTCATCAGAAGACATCAATGGTTAAATGGAAGAGATGGGTGGAGAGATTCAAGGAGTCATCAGAATTTAATACTCTATACTTGCTCAATTCCAGTTGTCCTCATTTAACTTTAATTCACTTTTAATCCCACAGAGCAAAGAATTTAGGACTGCGAGTTCTTTAACAAGCCTTTGGACTTTAGAGGGAAGCAGTAGTGATGGGCTAAGATTCTGGCCTTGAATCTCCTTTCCTAGAACAAAGATATGTTCATCTTAAACACTGAAGGAAAAGAGAACTCCAAATCGAAGCACCCCACTAGTGCACTACAGGGTCTAGAACCAAACTTCACCCTTCACCAGGGGGTATCGCTGAAGGAACGAGACTGCTCGTGGGGATGGTTTGGATTCAGACGGACCTCAGTCCCATTAGAGTGGACTCTGGTCGAGTCACAGTGGCAGAAAAGAATCCCGCAGGTCAAGAAACTGGAGATGAAATAGCTAGGTCCCAGAAAAAAATAAAATCAGAATTTCCTACTCCTTATGACTTTTCTTTTTAATTCTAATCATGCTAGTGAAAAATGAAAATAATATTAACATGAATTAAAAAGTATTTGAGAATGGTATTATTGTTGCCTTAAAACTGTTATCCTTGGGTTTTATTAGCTTTTGTTGTTGTTGTTGTTGTTGTTTAGCTCAATGTACCACTGGATATAGAAGAAGCCAGAAGGCACTCTGAAAGGCCAGTCATCCAATGAGGGCATGAACAAGCTGCAATTCTAGTGTCCAATCTTTCTGGGGCACTTATCAGGAGTCTGATAATACAATCTATGAGCAACTGGTAAGTCTGTGAGCAGTGGCATGCATATTTCAGTATGCATAATTCCTTTTTCCTCCAGGCTGCCATTTGAAAACTTGAAAAATATTACCACAGTATGCACGAAACTCTTGGAAGAAATCATGGAGTGTCTTCGAAGACAGGCACGGAAACTGGGCTTTTCTCGTAGAAAAGAAACTAATGAGTAGAATTCCATTGTGTATATTTCCCATAATTTTGTAATCCATTCATCTGTTGATGGACATCTAGGTTGGTTCCATAATTTGGCCACTGTGAATTGTGCTGCTATGAACATGGGTATGCATATATTACTGTTGTTTCTAGTTTCGATCCCTTTGGTATGATACCCAGTAGTGGAATAGCCGGATCATATGGTGAATCCATTCCCAGTTTTCTGAGGAATCTCCACACTGATCTCCAGAGTGGTTGAACTAGTTTGCAATCCCACCAACAGTGTAGAAGAGTCCCAATTTCCCCACATCCTCGCCAACATTTGTTGTTTGACTTCTTAATGCTTGCCATTCGAATTGGGGTCAGATGAAATCTTAGAGTAGTTTTGATTTGCATCTCCCTGATTGCTAATGATATTGAACAAAATAACAGCATTTGCAAGAAAATGGAAAGATCTGGAGAACATTATGTTAAGTGAGATTAGCCAATCACAAAAAAAGAAGGGACGTATGTTTTCATTAATATGCACAACCTAGGGAGTAGTGGGGACACAAAACGGACTCCATTGACAATGGAGAAACCTCAGTGGTGCAAGGGAAGGGGTACAAGGGAAGGGG
>PVJS01054088.1:0-13080 GCA_004027185.1 Glis glis
AAAAAAAAAAAAAAAAAAAAAAAAAAAAAAAAAAAAAAAAAAAAAAAAAAAAAAAAAAAAGGGAACCGGAGACGTTTACAATTCTCTCCCTGCTCACTTTCTTAAAACCCTTTGATTTAATAACAAAGTGAAATCCTGTCTACCTTATTGCCCAGATATTTTAAAAATCTGAACCATATGTGATCATAAAGATGTCAAATTTGGAAGGAAAGTGTCTAAGCATTTTGAATACCCATGCACATTTTCTTTGTTAAAAACTTTAAAGAGCCGGGCATGGTCACTAATGGGACTACTTGGGTATTTAAGCTATCAAATTATGTTTTATTGTACTAAAGGGTGACATACTATACCTGGTTTGCAAAATTTTTAAGATAGGGAAAACAATCAGTGTTTTCACAATACCCAAACTAGTTTTAGAAAACTGGCAATTATGATTTATGGTAAATGTGCTACTTTACTTTGCTTTTGCTGTGTCGCTATTTTCCTTTCTCATTTATTTCAAAGATGATTTCTTTTAGGACATGAAGCACCTGCATGTTGTCCATTAGGTGTGATAGAATCTAAGTCTTCAATCCGTGGATATGTTGTGCATTTGAGATTAATTTTTCTCTAAATCTCTAAAATATTGTATTGAAGGTGAAAAGCAGCCTTAGCTTTTCCCATTCATGTTTTGTTATGTTATCAAAAAGGAACTTTTTGTTGTTGTTGTTCATGTCAACAGGTATTCCAGAACACCAGTGTTTTATTCGTTGATTTGATGTGTTTAAAAGTGATATGTTAGCTGGGCGTGGCGGTGCTCGCTTGTAATCCCAGTACTTGGGAGGCTGAGACAGGAGGATGGCAGGTTCAGGGCCAGCCTCAGCTACTTAAGCCCTCCACAACTTAGTGAGACCCTGTTTCAAAATAAAGATAAAAAATAGGGCTGGGGGTATAGCCCGGAGGTAGAATGCCCCTGGGTTCAATTCCTAGTACAGCAAAAATAAAAATAAAAATAAAATAAAATAAAAGCAATATGCTAAGGTAACTTGTTTTTGCTTTGTAATACTTTGTTTTATAAAGTTAGTTCAATAGTAGAATTAGATTATCAGAAATTAATTTTTAGAAATAACTATTTTATGAGGTAAGGTAAAGTTGCATAATAAACTAAACAAAGTGTGGAAAAACTTGAACTCATATGAGTAATTTTGATGATTGCTTTAATGAGCTGCTTTGCCAGTTAAGGTAGTCCCTGTAGTCAGGTGGCAGTTTTGTATCTTCCGAATGTATAACCTACATAATGCAAAGCCTTTGTAATTACTGCCCTTGAAACTAACAATAGCTGCTCCCGAGGGGTCTGTCTTTAATTACAACAGCTGAGACTTTGGCAAAGATGCTGTTGCTGCTTTCACTAATGTGACTGCAAATGTATGTAGACAGTCTTATTCATACCTAATTTCCATTTTGAATAGCTTTGTTAGTGCCTGCTAGACCCTAGATATGTAAAGAATATTTTGAGGGGTTTTTCTGGACAGTTTAACCTACTGTAATTCAACCAAAGGAGATCCCCCCCTCCCTCCAGTGCTGGGGATTGAACCCAGGGCCTTGCACATGAGCCCTTGCCCAACTTGGGGATTTTTGAGGACATCATCGGCCCAACTTGAGGATTTTTGAGGCCAGTGTGACCCAGTAGAGAAAAATCACTGAGTTGAGTATCTAGCTTGTCAGGATTCAAAATGTAAAACTATATTCACACTTATTCATTCACTCTTACATGCCTCAAGTGGGAAAATACTTTCCTTTTGTTAAAATTTACACTTTTGTAAGTATAAGCTTGTTACAAGCACTGGTATGTTTACAGATTGAGCAGCAAGACTGTAAAGGAAGTGAGAATATGAGTAAATAGCATTTTAAAATCATAATTCAACATGAACCATTGTCATCCTCCAGAGGGTTCTTAACTTGATGAACATGAACTTCAGTAACTACTTGTATAGGATAGAAAGGGGTGATACCTTTCTTCACCCATTATAAAGGTCATGGTCCACACCTAACAAAAGGTTAATAAGAGAAAAGCATAAAATTTTTATTTAATCAAAGTTTTAATGACAAAGATCCAGAGAAAACTGTTTCAGCTTGGGTTTAATGAAGAATGAAAGCCATGTAGAAATGTAATCAGATAAAGGGTGTGATGTCATGGCAGGAGACTGAGGGAGGAAAACCCAGCAAGGCCTGTCTGTTGATATTTTTCTTGGCCTTTGTGTAGAATTCCTCACAGGTGTGAGACAGGACCAATCTTCAAGGGAGATGGCAAAGAGAGGGGCCATTCTAGGTTCTATGGCTGTCTTTGGGGGAAAGGAGTTCTAGTTTCTATGACCCACCTTGGGGAAGAGGAACTGGTTTCTGTTAATTTACTTTAGGGGAGAAAGGAGTGGGAGACAGGTGCTGGAGACAGTCAGAAAGAGACGCAGCTTGTGAGGCCTTCCAGTTTCAAGTTCAAAGTACTCAGTCTGTCAAAGTGCCATACTTTGTGGTATTGCTTTTGGAACCCCAATACTTGAAAGAACTATAATTGTGAAGATGTGTGGATTGTGTTAATTTTTATTGGGAAAAAATTTATGACTTTCATCCAGATTTTGTAAGGGATATGAGACCCTTCACCTTCACCACCAAAATCAAATTTAGCAATAATAAAATTGAGGCAGGTTTTTGGAGGAACATATTTCAAATGTACAAACTGAAATAGCTAGATAATAACAGAACTAGGACGTAAACCTAGATTTTTGGCTGTCAATCATTTACTTCTCTCATTAGTCCACGTTTACTGCACCTCGTGGTTACCCCTTTTTTGGAAGGGCAGTGTTCTCCCCTCTGACTGACAAGTAAAGCCTCTGTGTGTGTGTGTGTGTGTGTGTGTGTGTGTGTTTTACTGGGAATTGAACCAGGGGCATTCTGCCTCTGAGCTACACCCCCAGTTCTATTTTATTTTATTTTATATTTTATTATATTTTATTTATTATTTTTTAAATTTATTTTATTTATTTTATTTTATTTTTTGAAACAAGGTCTCACTAAGTTGCTGAGGGCCTCACCAAGTTGATGAGGTTGGCTGCGAACCTGCGATCCTCTTATCTCAGCCTCCCCTGTACAGGGATTACAGGCGTGTGCCACCACACCCAGCAAAACACAATTTAATCGATTTCCCTCTCCAGTATCCCCATCTCTCCTCCTCCCTCCCCCACCCCCTTCAATGAGCAAATGCCCTACATCTGCCCTACAAATGCCCTTCCTCATTGGAAGACCATGAGGGTTGTGTCACAATGGCCCCAGATTCCTGTTAGGTGTGTGGTAAACAGGGGAGTCATTCTTTGGCCCCCCCTATTCTGAGCATCCCCAAGTAAAGCCTTGTTTAGAGACATTTCAAGTTCACATAAACATTTTAATGTAAGATCTTAGCAAGAACAATGGGCAAAAAAAAGAATTATCTGTAAAGGAAAGGCGTTGACAAATACTTTCTCAATATACATAGATGACAACATTACTAAAATTTTGTGCCATTAATAGAGCAAATCAAAAAGGGACAAAGTTTGTATAAAATCAACACGTTCTTTGCTAGTATAATTACATAAAGTAGTAGTGGTCAGGGAAATCTATAAAATACCCTTTCAGTTTAGAATGATATTTTCACTTAGGTTTTATACAACCTTTACACTCTGAGCAGTATGTTATTTATGAAGTCACATTTGGCCAAGGATAGGAAGTGATCTAAGTTAACAGCAAAAGAACACATTTTAGGCCGGGCGTGGTGGCGCACACTTGTAATCCCAGTACTTTGGGAGGCGGAGACAGTAGGATCCGGGTTCGCGGCCAGCCTCAGCTCTCTCGCTCTCTCTCTCCCTGTCTCTCTCTCCCTCTCTCCCTCCCTCCGTCTCTCTCTCTCTCTCCCTCCGCCCCCCCCCTCTGTCTCCTTAGTGAGGCCCTCCACAACTTCATGAGACCCGGTTTCAAAATAGAGTATAAGAAATAGGGCCGGGGGCGTAGCGTGGAGGTAGAACGCCCCTGCGTTCAATCCCCAGTGCCGCAAAAAACAAAAAAGAACACATTTTAGATAAAAGTTCCACAAATCCATCTTTCTCTCTCTTTAGAAAGCCCCCCTTTGTTGTTGTTGTTTGACTGTTTCATTGTGTATTTCAATCAGTTAAACCTAGGATCTTTATGTGCCTTGATTTCTTCATATAAAATGGGAAAATTAGCAGTACATTCTTATAGGTCAATTCATTTGACATTCTTCCTGCTGTATTGATTAACTGCCTTTCATGTGTCTTTCAAGCCCATTCCCATAAATTAAACCTAGTATTTTAGTTTTCCTAAATGTATTGTTGGTTGCCCCTCTGGGGTTTTTAGCTCATACAGATGGAAGCACTTTATACATTCTTGTTCTGTCTTAAGGCTAAAACAGAGAAAGGGCTTCTCAGGTCAATAAATAATGTAATTGTTTGAAAAAAATGAAAGGATGTTGGATGATGTACTTTACACGGTAAGATTTTAAAAAGATACCTCTTTATTTGATTAAACATGCACTAATGATAGCCAGAACCTTACTATGAGTCATTGTTCTATATGTTGCATATGTTAATTTGGTTAATTAATATATCAGGAGAGTGTCCATTAAGTGAATTAACTTTCTTAGTGCATGCTGTTATGTTTTTTCCCTGTTTACATAGATGAAGCCAAGGAACAGAGAGATTAGGTAACTGGTTCAAAATTGCACAGTAAGGAACAGGATTTGGTACCAGGTGATTAGGCTTCACTAACCTGCCACCAAAAAATTTACCTCTTATCTATGGCAATAATAAGTTAAATAATTTTCTTTTTAAAACAATTTATCTGAACTATTTATGCTACATTTTTAAAGGAAAATTATTTACTTGCTACAAAGTAGCTGAATCTGAAAACTGTTCTATTTTGTTCACTATATGGTCTAACAAATAGCATCGCAAGAGTAAAAAAAAAAAAAATTTCAAGTATATTTCTTTGCCAAGGGTGCTATGACCAGTTACTTTTCTTATGGGGACTCAATAATATTCAAGGTTTGGCTAGGTGTTTCTGTGAAATCTTTTAAGTCTCCAATCTACTTGGTATAATCTCTACCAGGTTTATTTCAGTATTTTAGATGTTGCATGATTAAATTGCTTATGAACAATTTTTTGGAAGTTTTTAAAGTCAGGTAGAATCATAAAATGAATGTGATGTTAGAAATAGACAAATATATTAAAATTCATTTTTATAGGAACATTAGTAAGAATGCACATTATTAGCTGGGCATAGTGGTGCACACCTGTAGCTACTTAGGAGGCTGAGGTGGAGAATCACAAGTTCAAGGCCAGCCTTAGCAATTTAGTGAGACCCTGTCTCAAAATAAAAAGGGTTGGGGAAGTAGTTCTGTGGTAGAGTGCCCCTGGGTTCAATCCCCAGTAATACCAAAAAAAAGCACACTATTAACTTGTTGCTAATATGAAATAAGATTGGTTAATTGCCAGTTGTTAGCTTCTCATTTAAATTTATTTAAAATATTAATTTAAAAATGAACATTAGCCGGGTGTGGTGGCGCACACTTGTAATCCCAGTACTTGGGAGGCTGAGACCGGAGGATCCGGGTTCGCAGCCAATCTTAGCTACTTAGTGAGGCCCTCCACAACTTAGTGAAACCCTGTTTCAAAATAAAGAATAAAAAATAGGGCTGGGGGTGTAGCTCGGAGGTAGAGTGCCCTTGGGTTCAATCCCCAGTACCAAAAAAAAAGAACATTCCCAGAAAATAAACAAACAAAATAATAAAAAGTAAAAAGAAAAAAAACAAAAAATATAAATGAACACTTTGTCTCTTTCATGAGAAGGATATATAATTTGATAAATTTATTTAGAAATTATAATTGTGTATTTGTGGTTTTCTGGGCATTGACTCTATTACAAAATTAAATAGGTACCTTTAAAAAAAAAAAAACTATCTTGCTGACCTTAGTGACATACTTCTCCCCGCTGCCCTCCATAGTACTGGGAATTAAACCCAGCTGAGCTATATCCCCAGCCCTTTTAATTTTGAAACAAGGTCTCACTAAGTTGCCTGTGCAGGCCTCAAATTTGCCATCCTCCTGCCTCAGCCTCCTGAGTAGCTGGGATTACAGGCTTGTGCCCAGCAACATACTCCTTAAAGTTCAGCAGACCATTAAAGGTGAATAATAATCAATAGCTATATTTCCCATACCAGAATGTTTAGAAAATGAAACTAATTTTTTGAGCTAACACAGAAAGAGAGCTTACTATTTTAAAATTAGAGGAACATCTTGAATGACCTTGTGCACATCTCACTGACATTGAAAGGGGAATCTGAGGAACAGAAAACAAGCCATTGGGGAAGGAAAAGTTGATTCGGTTTTGGTCAGTCCTTGTTAGAAATGTATCACCTTTATAGTTATTTTTCCTACATTAATAAAAATAAATTGTGTGGATTTTTAGATATGACCAATTTCAGGGATTACTTTGTTGTTGGGAAAAGTAACTGGTATGTTTTCTACAAGTATTAAATAAGATCCTCTTATTATTATTCTTTCTCTTCTAGGAGTTTGTTATTAATTCCCTAGAAAATTGTGTCATTATCTTTAATCATGTGATTATGCCTTTGTGTTTCCCTAATGTCTTTTAAAAAGTCTCATAACCATAATAGATTAGTGACTAATCTTATCCCTGTGCTTTTACAACAATTCCCAACTCCTTTCTGGATATGATTCCATCTGTGGAGCAGAGAATGCACTGAGTTTGGGGTTGTATTGATTGATTGATTTGTTCCTCATCTTTTACAGCCTGGTAGAAAAATTAATTTCCACATTTTATACCCTTCTATCCAAACAGGTAGAAGTGTACCTTGACCAGGTAACCATTTTCCGTTTTTATCAGCATGGGGAAGACAAGTGGCTTTAAGCTGGCAAAGTGGTGATTTTTTTTAAATGTTCTTGTATGGTTTTCATTATGTTCTTTTTTGGGGGGAGGATGGAACCCAGGGACATTCTACCTCCACCCCCAGGCTTTTAAAGTTTTTTTTTTTAATTTTGAAGCTGGGTCTCCCTAAATTTTTCAAGGTCTCACTAAGTTGCCAAGGCTGGCCTTGAACCTACCATCCTCCTGACTCAGCCTCCCAAGTACTGGGCTTGTAGGTGTGTGCCACCATGCCCAGCTTTTCACTGTTTTCTTAAAACAGTAACTTGGAGAAAGACATTTCTTTTTCTTGTCATTAATACTTGGGCTCAGAAAGAAACAATGCTGATGCACAGAAAAGCAGGTAATTCAGGAACTTGTGGAGTGGGTTGCAAGTTATCCCCATGGTGGAGTGGTTCTGTTTCAGTCAAACCAGGCAGAACTTGTTCATTTGAGAAGGTTGATGGAAGGAATAGGAGTGAAGGATTGATTCACTAAGGAGTTGAGCTGTTTGCTCACCTTTCTCTGTAGCTAGGATGACCTCTACCTCTTGTGGAACTTGATCTATTTTTACTACAGCTCCTAGACTCCAAAGGGAAGAATTACCAAAGGAACCCTAATCCTTGGGGGGCCCTTAACTTTAATTATTCCCCTGGTGAGAAGCAGCTGGACTGGAAGTATTCTTTTCCATAGTCTAGACTCTTGGGATAGTCTTTTAAGCATGTAAATTACTTTTAACTTTGCTTTCATTTGACTGTGTATGATTAGATATAGGATTCGCCTTGGACCTGGAGAAGAGGCCACCCCAAAATTTCAGAGAAATATCTCCACACAGTATTGATAGTTACTACAATGAAATTAGAACTTTGAGTCACCATAAAAATCATGGAAATCAATCTTTTTTTGTGATGGGGATTGAACCTAGGGGCATTCTACCTCTGAGCTACACCCCCAGTCTTTTTCATTTATTCATTTTTTATTTTGAAACAGGATATTACCAAGTTGCTGAGGATCTCACTAAGTTGCTGAGGCTGGCCTTGATCTTGTGATCTTCCTGTCTCAGCCTCCCGAGTACTGCATTCCGGACCACCACACCTGGCTGATGGAAATCTTTTGAGTACTAGTTTTTGCTTCTAGTTTGAGAAACCCTTCATATTGGAGCTTGGTTGATTGGACATAGACAATTTTTTTTTTTTTTGCGGTACCGGGGATTGAACACGGGGGCGTTCTACCTCCACGCTATGCCCCCGGCCCTATTTTTTATACTTTATTTTGAAACAGGGTCTCACAAAGTTGCAGAGGGCCCCACTAAGGAGAGAGAGAGAGAGAGAGAGAGAGAGAGAGCGAGCGCGCTGAGGCTGGCCGCGAACCCGGATCCTCTGGTCTCCGCCTCCCAAAGTACTGGGATTACAAGCATGCGCCACCACGCCCGGCGGACATAGACAATTTAACATGGATTATTTCATGACCAGCAGAGAAACAATATAGCTGCTTCTCCCCAGTTTTACCAAACTGCATAAAATTCATTTCTCCTTTTCATGTAATTTGAGCAATTTCCTATGCAGAGGGCTGGGTGAATCAGGCCAGCCTGGATCCTGGCAGGCTCCCTGGTTTAGCTGCTAGTAACAATTCCTCTCTTGCCTAATCTCTGCCCCAAGGGCACCAGACAAAATATAAATATAAAGGCCATGAGAAATATACTGGTAATCCTCTAAACCTTTTCTTCCTTGGGTACCAGAATTTTACTGTGCTTGATGTGGGTACCCAGTCATCTAGATATGGGTGGTTCTCTAAATGTGATCTCTTCCCTATCAACATTACCTGGGAATTTATTACAAAAATTCTTGGACCTCAGCTCAGACATACTGAATTTGAAACCCTAGAGATGAGATCCAGATTACTGAATCTGAATTTTTTGTTTGTTTGTTTTAGTACTGGGGATTGAACCCAGGGACATTCTACCTTTGAACTACACCACCAGACCCTTTTTGTATTTTGAAACAGGGTCTCACTAAATTGCTGAGACTGGTCCTGGACCTGTAGTCCTCTTGTCTCAGCTTCCCAAGTACTAGGATTACAGACATGCACCACCTGGCTCTGAATATGAATTTTTAATAAGGTGGTTCTGATACACGCTTAAGGTTGAGAATCACCAATTCTCACTTAATTATGTAGAATTAGATACATCTAAGTTTCTCCTTGAACCTAGAGGAGAGCCTGCCTAAAATTTTTAGAGGAATTCATCCATACAGTATAGGTCATTAAAGTAAAATTAGAGATCTTGAGTCACCACAAAATCATGGAAATGATAAGGATGAACATTGAATTTTTGCTTTGCTGGTCTGTTGCTTCAGTACAAATATTTTATTACCTACATGGTTATTGCTGCATATGTGTATACCAGGTATAGTACTGTGCTATTAGTACTAATTGAGTAGGGTACTCAGGATAAAAATCATTGGCCTTTATAGTTCTTTTCTACTTTTCTTTTTGTAGTGTGCCTAGAACATGGTAGCTGCTTGATAAATATGATAAATGAATTGAATGCCTGTTTCTCTCCTCCTGCCCACATTACCTGCAAAAAAAAAAAAAAGTTCTGTGCTTTTTTTCTTTTGATTTCTTCCTCTGTAGGAGCATTAAGCCAAGAGTGAGTTCCCAGTTAAGAACTTTTTTCTTTTTCCTAGTAGTGACACTGGCTAAAAGAGATTATCAATACAGAAAAGGAAAAAAATTTCCTATGTAGTTGACTGGATGCCTTCCTCAGAATTATCTTAGACAGACTTAACTTAAATCAGAATCACATGGAGAACTCTTCAGACCACAGATTGCTGGACCAGCCCCCAGATTCAGTAGTTCTGGGATGAGGCTAGAAGATTTGTATTGCCAACAAGTTCCCAGGTGATGCTAACACTGCTGGTCTAGGGACCACAATTTGAGAACCCTGCCTTTAGTTTCCTAGACCAGGAATAAAGGTGGTTTCATTAGTGTGCTTGTCTGCTTGCAAAGAGCCAGTGGTTTGTAATCAGGAAGTGTAGTGCATACCTAGACAATAACTTCTAAGAGCGTTTTTTTCCTTACTTTGTGCTTTTCCATTTTCCAGAGGTGCCTGTTAAGATCTTATCTTTCAACACTTTTTTTAAAAAAAAAGATTTGCTTAAAAACTGACTGAGAACTTACCAACCTAAATAGATGAATTTGAGTGGAATTGATTTTTCACCCTATTCTTGCCACACTGATCATTTCTCTGCTTCTCTATATCTTTTCACCACAAGCCTACTTAATTTTTCCAATATACTTTTACATCCAAATATTTTGCTTGTTTATCTTAAGTTGATATTGTTTCTCTATTTTCTGTCATCCCATATGATTTCCTAAGGAATTGACATGTATTTTGCAATTTTTCTCACAATTTAAACACAGTATTTGTAGACTTGACTCCTCATTGCATGAATTATTACCTAAATACATCCTTATCTTCTGAAAAAGGGGTCTAAGAGAGGTGACTTTCCCCAAATCCTTTTATTTCTTTTTGTTTCTATTTATTTATTTATTTAATTTTTGTGTGCAGTATTGGAAATTGAACCCAGGGGCATTCTACCTCTGAGCTATACCCCCAGCCCTATTTTATTTTTATTTTGAAACAGGGTCTCACTAGCTTGATGAGAGTCTCACTACTTGCTGAGGCTGTCCTTGAACCTGTAATCCTCCTGTCTTAGCCTCCCAAGTACTGGGATTACAAGCGTGCACCACCACACCCAGCTAAACATTATTATTATTATTGTTGTTGTTTTTTTGGTACTGGGATTGAAACCAGGGGCATGCTACCTCTTCACATACTTTTTCATCCTCACACTTTTTCTTATACATGCCAGTTGTGCTAACTTACAAATTTGCTTCAGATTTTTAAGGAACTAAATTAAATATTATTCTTTAACTTATTCTAATTGTAGTCAGCATGCAATAGTCATCAGTTTCTTTTCTGCTATCAATTTAATTGTCAACTTTGACAATCAGTGGGTTTAGTTCTCATCCAAACTGACTGTAGATTTTTGTAAGTGGTATCAGGTACATAGGTTACCAAAGTTGAGAGCTTGTTTGCTGAACCCTCAGCCTCATTACATTTTCTGGACACAACCACACATGAATACGATACATTCCTTTGGCCAGACAGCTCTTGCTGTGCATGGTATCGATGTGCATATCTTAGTACCCATCTCCTTTATGGTAAATTTCCAGATCTCTTTGAGTGCCTGAGGGGCACATTGTGTGAAACCCACTCCCTGGATTTACTTGTGAATGTTTTGATGATATATTCTCAGGTTACCATCTTGATGGCAGTATGGTTATCCTTCTTTTCAGGAGCCATTCTACCAGACCTGAGATGGAAAGGTTGAGTGTTAGGGATTGTGAGAGAAGGAAAGCCATTAATTTCTAAGTATGCATGATATTCATATTATTACTAAATATTTCATACCATTATTGATATCCTTTTGTGAATACATGTGAAGCATGGACCATCACTATCAAATTGCTATCAATTTCTAGTTTCCCAATTATTTGGCATTTTTTATATGCCAATATCTCACCCTTATTACCCTGATATTACACACTGCCCCTGATTGCTTCTTTTATAGTCTCTACTTCTTTGGGTCTCTTGGGCAATGACACTTCATTAAAGCATGAGTGAACAGGCATTTTGTTTACACACTGAATTTATATAGTAGTAATACTATACTTTCAAAAATTTGTCTACAATGTCTACTTTTTTTTTTGCGGTACCGGAGATTGAACCCAGGGGTGTTCTACCTCCAAGCTATACCCCCGGCCCTATATTTTATACTTTATTTTGAAACTGGTCTTACGAAGTTGCGGAGGGCCTCACTAAGTAGCTGAGGCTGGTCGCAAACCCAGATCCTTTGGTCTCCGCCTCCCAAGTAACTGGGATTACAAGCGTGTGCCAGCACGCACAGCTGCAATGTCTACTTTAAATACCATTTGATTTTTTTTAATGCTTAACCTGGAAAAAAAAAGTATCTAGAATTTGGAGTCTCAGATTTATTGGATATTAGCCAGGTGCAGTGGTGCATGACTGTAATCCTAGTAGTTGGGAGGCTGAGACAGGAGGATCCCAAGTTTGAGGCCAACAACTTAGCCAGACTCTGTTTCAAAATTAAAAAGGGCTAGGGTGTAGCTCAGAGGTAGAATGCCCTGGGTTCACTACCAGCACCAAAAAAAAAAATGCTCGATATTTCACTATTAAAGGTATCTTTTTTTTTTTTTGCGGTACCAGGGATTGAACCCAGGGGCATTCTACCTCCACGCCACACCCCCAGCCCTATTTTTATACTTTATTTTGGAACCGGGTCTCACGAAGTTGCGGAGGGCCTAAGTAGAGAGAGAGACAGAGAGAGAGAGAGCGAGAGGGCTGAGGCTGGCCGCGAACCTGGATCCTCCAGTCTCCGCCTCCCAAAGTACTGGGATTACAAGTGTGCGCCACCACGCCCGGCTAAAGGTATCTTTTCTTAAAGAATTTTGTAGCATTTTAATAATAAACTAGTGCCTTATATATTTTATCATGTAATCAGTAGTAGTATCCTAATATAAAGACATAAGTTTAAAATCTTCTGGTTTTACAAGAGCATAAAGCTACTCAAAACATCATTAAGATTTGGACTGATTATAGATTTTTATTGTTTCTATGATACATACAATCAGAATTAAGTTTAAATGCCCCTAGAAGGAAACTTAAGAACTGTCTTGGAATAGTGTGGTTTAGAATTCTGATTTAGCCATCAAGCCCAGACTTGAAAATCAGTAACTGTAGACAACTTTCTTTTTTTTTTTTTTTTTTTTTTTGCGGTACCGGGGATTGAACACAGGGGCGTTCTACCTCCGCGCTACACCCCCGGCCCTATTTTTTATACTTTATTTTGAAACCGGGTCTCAGGAAGTTGCGGAGGGCCTCACTAAGGAGAGAGAGAGAGGGGGAATTAGAGAGAGAGAGAAAGAGCTGAGGCTGGCCGCGAACCCGGATCCTCTGGTCTCCGCCTCCCAAAGTACTGGGATTACAAGCGTGCGCCACCACGCCCAGCTTGACAGCTTTCTTAAATTTTGGTTTTTTTTTTTTTTTTTTTT